>UELV01152683.1:0-11376 GCA_900490015.1 Megastigmus stigmatizans
GTGTAATTGCTATTAAATAAGATTATTGCAAGTATATATAAATACGTAGAATTAATTTTTATTGTAATATATAACTTTTTACATTCTGCAAAATCGAGTAAAATTTTACTGTTTTTGACAATTTGGGGTCATATTTTAAACTATTTATTTATAAATGATTAATGTGGAAAATTATTAGAAATTTAAAGGAACTATATAGATAATATTATCAAAAACACTAAATTAATTTTTTTATTCGTTTTCATATTTTTTTTTCGTGATAATTTGGTTTTGCTTTTCTGTCCAGGTATTGGTCTGATTTTTCATTTTGTCCTGGTATTGGGTATTTTACCTTATATGTATTTGGCGTTGATGTTCTCGAGAACTGTGACTGCGCGCAGAGATTATAGAGCGGGGGGATGATCGATTTGGTGCTTCATGCGAGTTTTCATCTGTATTAGCTTGCATATATAATTTGGCCATATGTTCGAGGTCGTATTAATATTCTTTTCTACAGATGCACTTATACGCAAAGTTGCGGTATTAAGGAATTAGTGAGATTCAAGTTAAGAATTTCGAGGAATATTTGAACGATCGAGGAATCGATTTTTTTTCAGAAGGATAAAAAAACATATAGGTATTGTGTTGATCCGCGCGGCTTGTGCCACGTGTGCGAGCTATATACATTTCAGAGAAAGCAATTTTTTCATGCATAATCTTGCGATTTATATAAGGCAGCGATGTATATAATACACCGTAACGCTATATAAGTTACTACAGCCTCGTGTGTCATCTTTCCACGAATGTGCACCGCAAATTGAAAAAACATTTTTAATTACGCATCATCGTATAAATCATCGAAAGCGTGCGCGCGCAACGTTCACCGTTCACGGAATCTCTTCTATATAATGTTGCGACTCTCTTTGCCAGGCGCGCGATCGGAAATGCCAACATATACGGCGTATCTTCAAAACATATATACACATATACATGTCATAAAAGTCGTTCTGCATTAAAATAGGAAAGAAACGATAATTTCGTGGGAGATGGCACAATATATATATAATGAAAAAACTTGCCGAATTCAGCTGAAACACGCACATTGTAGCGACGTTATAATTTATACAATTAGCACAACGAACGGATACGTACATATATATATATATATTGGCGCATGTGCAGCGAGAGCGCGCGATTCTTGAGGTCATTCCGAGAAGCTCGTCTGCGTGAACCCGCCGCGCGGATGGAACACTTATCGTTGCAGCTCATATATAATGCACACATGCTTTCTCCGCATATATACTCGCGCATTATTTTGTATTCGCACTTTATATCGCTATATATAATATGTGCGCGTGTATCGAGGAAAAAGCAAAAAGCCATCGCGATGCGACGCTATTATACTCTCGTAAATCCGCGATCCAAGGACGAACTTACATCAACTCGCGGTTATCGGACAGAAAAATATTTGTATATCGCGGTTTTGGAGTCGTTGTGTAAACAATGAATGCAGTTTCGCTACTCTTTTTCCCCCCTCCGACTTCTTTAATACCTTCTGTTTTTTTTTGTTCATCGCCAGCTCCTTACACGATGCAAGCGTTTATCTGCTGTAGATTCGTGTATACGTACTTGTACATGCAACGCTTTTATCTCGCGTTGCTCTGACCCTCGTCCGAAAAAAAAACCAATGAAAAATTGTCGCATTGTGTATATATATATTTGCGATTGTCCGAGAGACTGCGTGGAAGCTTTACCTTGCGTTAGAGATGTTATTGCCAATAATTGAAACTGCGTGTAAATAATACATTTGATTCAATGAAATATATAATATTCTATAATATTTGTAATTAAATTAATCATGTAGTTAGGAAATATATATAAATAGCAACTATAGAAGATTAATAAATATCAGAATTAAATGTTGTTAGTGTAGTTTAAAATGTGTTGAAATATTTAAACGAGGTAATTAATGTGATTTTCATTTCAAAATTGAATCTTACAGAATAAAATATTGCAGTATTAAACTTTTAAATATAGTCGTCGGCCCGTTAAAGAAAAAAAAGGCCCACGCGTTGTTATATCGAAAGGCATCGGAATTAATCGTGACTAACAGACAAGCCCCTATTGATTCGTAGTTTTTTTTCCACAAACAATTATCGCCAGCTCGAATCATGCGCGATAGGCCAACGAAAAAAAAAGAAAAAAAGAAAAAGGAAAACGCCGCGCTGATAAACAAGGCTAACTGTTTACAAGCGCACGTTTTTTTTTCCTTCCTAACCGCTCGCGCGACTAATCTAACATCGCTAAATTAAGTAACCAGAATAAATCATGGCATAAGCAATAAATGAAAAATGTCTATCTCATCGCCATTCCTCTTCCACGAGCGACACGTTCTTTTTTTTTTCTATCTTTTTTTTATTATTAACTGCACTCTTTATATCTCGTTGCATCACGTTTTAGATAACGCGCGAAAACTCATTAACTCGTTGCATATATAGATATATATCGACGTGGAAATCGCACGTCGCATATATATAATACACCTCGTAGCCGGCGGTGCAGAAGTCGTTAAATATTTTATTGCCAATTGATTAAATCGTAAAAATCCCTTTTTCATTGTCTAGCGCGGTATTTCGAAAATCCATAGCTTGTAATGTTATATTACGTCCTTGGAGCTTCGCTGTATATAATGCACTATGCATCGCGACTTCACGCCTAATAAAATCCCGAAAACTATATTCGCGCGCAAACATAATCGGCCGCTTTTATATAAAAATCTAATTGCCATCATCGATATACATATATATAAGAACTATATACACGCGCGCCACAATGATATAGCCCGGAGCGTATAGAGCGGTTTGCGTGCGCAGCACCGAGGCCATAAAGCAGCGAAGACTCGGTCATTGATTTCCTTATCTCCGCTGCTGGCGGCGGCAAGCAGAAGCGCGGAGAGTGCGCGAAAAAGGTAAAAGGGGAAGTAATAAGCATAGCCGAATCCCTATCGGCTGCTTCGATCTCGATTGGGCAACTCGTCTCGTTCCCATCAGCTCTCTTGAAAAAAATCTCTGCGCGGATGAACCTCTCTCTCTCTCTCACTCCTGCAGCTGATGCGTCTTGGGCAAGCGACCACACCGGCGCATCTCGTACGCTTCCCCTGCACCTACACACACGAGCAGAGTGAAACAGAGAGAGAGAGAGAGAGAGAGAGAGAGAGTTTATGTGTGTGTTTCGCAACTTGCGGGGCCAGCGCATTACGTGTCCGAGCGCTCGCGAAAGCTTCCCCATCATAATATAGCAAAGCGAGCTCAGACGCGGCAGACAGACCGGAGGGCGTCCTAGGCGTGGAAACCTTGAAATTTTCTATATATATATAATTGCCGCGGCGCAGGAGCGAGCCTATTTCATCATATCGACTCTTGCTCGTGAACTCGCAGTGCTGCGTACACACGCATTATACCTACGCATATATACATACAAGAGCCGCAGCCGCACGCACGTGTGCAGCAGCATTGTGTGTGCGTGCAGAATACAGGCGTGAATGTGCGAGATTGTCTCAGCGGAGGGAAAAAAAGGCCGCGAGCGAGAGAAGAGAGAGAAAGAAAAAAAAGGAAGGTTTCACCCTACAAGCTATATATATATATATAATTATATATTATATACATATGTGTGTGTGTGTGTGTGTGTGTGTGTGTGTGTGAGCATGTGTGTACGTACATAGACATAGACTCGAGTGGGTAAATGTAAGAAACGTTGCATGTGTTGAAGTATAGAAGGCGGTGTAGAATTGCAACACACGACGACGCACGCGATATTGTATATATATCATGTACATAGTAGTGCAGCACGCGCGCTGTGCTAGAACAGCTCCTGCGCGAGAGATCGCCCCCGGCTCTATCGCTCGACACGGTGCACAAATTGGTCCTTATAACGCGGCTAGTAGTTTCGATGCTTTTTCTCTCTCTCTCTTTCTCTCTCTCTCTCTCTCTCTCACGGATAGCTGAACGCAGAAAAGAAAATGCTCATATAGTTTTCGCTTTTTTTTTTACAATAATCCCCCGTTTCCCGCAGCCTGTTCCGCAATATATAACAACAGTATGTACATATGTATAAAAATTTTCGTTTCCTCCCTTCGTCGACTTATACAGCTCTCGCGGGATAATTAATTTTTTATTATATGTAATAGAAGCTCTCCCCGCACCTCTCTGCGCAGACTTTGCATTTCGAGCGTATATACGAGTATATATACGAATATATTTGACGGATATATATATATATATATATGTATACGTTATTTATTTGGCACGCCGTAAATTTAATTTCAGGCGGCTCGCATCGATTCGCGCAATGGTTTTCGTGCGCTTTTATAATTGGAGGTTTGTTATCATATATTATATATCTATATAATAGGGGTCCGTTTATAAATTAATGCGCAAAATCATATAGTTCATTGCCTTTATACTTCAATTAACGCGACCATTCGCTCATATTTTATACAGTATTCAGTGTGTATACGATGATCAAAAATTAAATATTGGTACGCGAATTTTCAGTCTATATAATGTTGCGGTTTTGCGCCAATTTCGTATTGTTATAAACGCGAATATATAATAACAAACGACGATTACATTTTTCCTCGCATAACGTATATCGAGCACGGAGATACACAACCTTTGTTTACTCTTATACGTGCCTAGGAAGCAACGGATCGTATTCCATCCACGGTTTCTTACGTTTAATTATTATTGCTCGCCCCTCGAAGCGAACTGCGCTTCGCAATTTATGCGGCACGCCGACGTTCGTATATATAGGTAGTACGCGAATATTTGGAATTCGCGGAGGGTATCAATTATTAACTATACAAAAATCGTGAGCGAAATAATACTTTGGTGTATAGCGTGAACTGCTCGAGATTTCTCGCTGAGGAAACCTTATATCGCCTTAGTCTGTGCGCGCTGCAGTATATATATATATGTATACATATGTATACCTGCGTATATATACTGCCTTTTTATAGACTCTCTCCTCCTCGTCGGCAGTAAATATTTTCGAGAGGATATTCACTGTGGCTGAAATTGCTCCTAGCTATATATCTTTGAAATCAGATATGGATTGCGGGTAAGAGATGATTTAAAATTATTGTTCCAGACTCGGACTTGAATGTTGTTTTTTTTTATCATCCAAGTTCTGCGGAACCGCGACTTTATCAAACGATGTGAAACTGGTTTCAAACCTGGCATGTATAAATAACTAATGTTTTTGTCAATTTTGCGGGTAACTTATCAACTTGTATAATACGCTTTGACATATTATTTCGTACGCATAACTTTTCTCATCTATTTATCAATAATTTGCTTCAAGGAACTTTTGAAGCGTTTCATCTTCCAGCGATTCCAGATGATTTATGATTTTGAAAGAATTTAATTATAACAGAGTTAATTATAACAAATGATTTTGTATTATTAGCAATATGTATACAAAAACATATTACATATGTATATCAGTTGAGCGAATGAACATCGTTTATATTTGATAATAATTAATTATAATGCAAAAAAAGATGCTCATTATAGTCAACAATAATCAACACGATTTGTACGAAAAAATTTAGTGCGAGTAACTATATTGAAATTACGCAAAGGACATAAGTTTACATACCAATTAGTTGATCTGTACACTTCCACTTTGGTTATTCAACAGTTCAAAGTATATAAATAACGAACGGTGCAGCTAAATTCGTCGAGTTGCAAATATACATATTTATTATTTAGGAGCATTGGTCAGAGTCGTTACATAATTTATAGACCGCACAGGTGACATTATTTGATCTTTAACTTTTACAAAATGGAAATGAAACAGCCGATTCAATGCAATTGTCGCGCGAACTCTCTAATAATAATCTTCAAGAATATATCTCACGCTATGCAATATAACGTACATCGCAATAATTATATACCGAGCTATATATTGTGTATGTATTTTTTCCCAAAACTCGTATTAAAATTTGTAATTTCCAGCGACCATATATAATGCGGAATACTCTACATTATCGCTCTGTATGCACAAGTAATCGAGTCGGGGGGTCTATACGACCCATTCGAAATCGCGGAAAGAGGCAAATTGGCGAGTTTGCACAACTGAATAAAGTAAAAAGAAAAAAACAGCCTGGCGTCGTCGAAAAAAAGCCGAAGGAGAGAGAGAGAGAGAGAGACGACGAGAAAGAGCGCAAAAAAAAGGATATAACACGAAGTCTCAAGGTGCGCTTTATACGATTTCTTAGTAGCTTTATTTACATTTCCATTCCCGATACGCGGCGCGTACGCGCACAGGAAGTAGTATGTTCGAACGTGACCGTCGTACGAGTAAAAGTATAAATAATGCCGGGGAAACGGGCAAATAAGCCGCGGTTGCTGCTGCTGCTGCTGCTGCTGCCCGCTAATGCCGCTCCTTTGCAGCAGCGCACTTGAAAATTGCCGTAATGTTGTGCAGCGCAGCGATGGCGCTGTTCGCTCCACGGAAACGCGCGCGCGTATATACCGAGCGCAAAAATTGAGAAAACACGCAATCGAGACCCTCCCTTCCCTGTATAATGTATATATATATTTACACGGGGGGATTCGTCAAGAGTTTCCTTTTGGGTAAGTTCGAAAAGAAAAACAAGCCGCCGCCGTCGCCGAATAGTCGCTATAAGAGTGCGCGTCGCATTCGGACTTTCACCGTCGGCGCGGGCTTTTATGCAACCGCGCGCCGGGCGCAATATAATCTCGCTCGATTTCCGAGGTGTTTTCATTACAATTTTATATCCCTCCCCCCACCGTCTCCCCTATACACACACGCATATACAACAGCTGCGCGTGCGCGAATAATTCGTGTGTACTACTTTGTATAATTTAATAGAGTGACATTTTCATTGTCCCATTGTTTTCGGCTTATAATCGCGCGCTCCAGCTCGAATTGGACGAAATAGGTAAAATGCCGCGCGGATTCTTATATATATATATATACACAGCCAAATGATGTATGCAATGAGAAACTTCGTCTTAACCGGTGCGCACTTTTACGCCGCCCGCGCGTATCTTGTTTCCAGAGACCCCTTATGCGCGCGATATACACCCGTTATATATAGCTCTATATTTTCCTCAACAGAAATAGAATGATATTTTTCAATAAATTCCCGGCTCGTTGCCGCCTGGCGCTGAAGTAAGTTTTTTTCACTCGCGCGTATATATACATATACATATATATGTATATAAGTTGCATTGTATACATACATAATAATGATCGGCTTCGGTGGGGTATAAATTTCTGCACCCATGAGCGTAAATTTAGCCGACAGTGGTTTATTGTGTTTATTGTGGCTTTTCTGTCCTGGAGCGGTCTTCAATCGTCCGACAATGATCGGAAAACTTAACACACGGCCAAGTTACTCATTTCAACACACGATTCGTTTCTTATATTCCATTGGAACATGCGAATGTCAAAATCTATATATGCAAAGAGTTTTTAAGTGCGAGTGTGTTTATATATGTATATATAAAGGCGTGTGCGGTTGCGCGACTGTTACTGGATATCTAAAATGTTTATTACTTTTTAAACAAGGCGTTTCACACGTATGAAGAACGAAATTTATGAATAGAACAAATAAGTTATGTTTATATTTATATTCACTTAAATTCAGCAGTCATTTGAAACAGATCTATATTAATCTTAGCCCAAGCCCATTTCTATAACGTATAAAAAGGCGATTGCAATTAATATCTGGAACATTTTTGAAAAATGAAAAATGATGTACTTATCAGCGGGGAGTGCATATGATACAAGACAATTCAAGTGTGCATACTCTTCACTCTCGTGCGTATCGCGACGGGTATATAAGCATCACACACACACACACACACACACGCACACACACAAGTCGAGAAAAACTGGCCCTCCGCTCAAAAGTCTGCGCTGCAGCATCACAGAACGAAAGTCACGCAACTTTCTTCCTCCCAAATCGTACATATATACATACATTACACAACGTATGCGAAAATCCTCTAGGGAGGCTATGTAGGAGGAAGAGACGGGGGAGGGGGTTTCGACTGTTTGACGGAACTCTCTCCCTCTCCCTCTCACGCACGCGCGCGCATATTACACAATGCGCGGTGCAGTGTCCTCCAAATTATAGAAACGATCTCTCGTGACTCTTCCATTTCCTACGCAGCAGTTCCTACAGGAGACTTTTTCCCTCCCTCTCTCTCTCTCTCTCTCTCTCTCCCTCGATCTCTCTTTATTATACATACATAGGGTTTTCCGTTGCGGCACACGCACACACCGCGGCGTTTAAAGTCCCTGCACTCTCCCTCCCTTTCTCTCTCCTCCCTCTTTCCCTCGGCGTCTGTGTGCAGTCTGGCCGCGTCCGACTATATATATATAGTAGCTCGCCTGCGCGCACCAAGACTGGACCTTTAAAGTTTAAAGGGACGCGCGCGCGCGCGAAACCGAGTTGGTGCGTGTTGAGCGCCGGAAGGCCGAAGGTCTCTCTTCTCTTCTTCCCTGAACCTCATATTTATAATAGCTGCAGGCCGAGGAGAGAGAGAGAGAGAGAGAGAGAAAGAGGGAGATGCTGTCAGCTCGTTGGGCTATCGAATTGACATTCGGAACGGCAGCCCATTTTCGCTCGTTTCGCTTCGAATATCTCTCTGTGTGTATACGCGTGTCGTCTCGTTGTCCCTCTTTCTATATATATATATATGCACGTACTGCTGTGCTGCTATATAGAGGAGGAGGCGGGGGTGATGGTCGTTTTTCAATACGGTAGCTATATAACGTTTCGGGTGAGAATAAATTTCAAATACCCGCGATTCTTTATGCATGAGAGTTATTCTTCCTGGGGCCCCCGTCCGCGCGCGCGTACGAGAGGTGTATATATATGTGCGTGTGTGCGTGTGTATTCCTCACACAACACAACACACGCGTCGCAGCATGTTTTTAACATTGCATCTGCCGATTCGCTCGCTGAATTAGCGCTGAATAATGCATGGAATTGCTCTGCGATAATTTATATATGGATAAATCGAAGCGGCCGCCGCTCGTGAAAATGTGAGATTTGTCGAAAGTATACACATCTATTGCACGTGTGTGCATGTGTATGTGTGCGCGTGTGTACGAAGTACGTGTGCCTGGATGTTTCATCGATTTGATTGCTTATTCGCGTGGCCGTGGCAATTAATTTGATTCTCGGAAAAAGCAAATAATCAATTCGGGTAAACGCACCGATGGCAATGACATGCGAACCTCGAACGTATTTAATTTAACTGATCAAATACCTTGAGTCGAATAACTTAAGAACTCCATATATTTTCGAGTGGAGTTGTTCGGGACTGACGTATCGGCAGATTAATTGTTGAAAAACCAATAGTGAATCGTATATGTGATACTTGTCAATTGATATTATATTAAACTGACAAAATTTCAATGTCTTTATTAACTTATCTTTTGTGGGCAAACAAGTTGAATTTTCGAATTATGATTTCATCTCTCGGCCGACTTTCAGAATGAAATGTTAAACAAGCCATTCCCCATTTGCAATTTTAACGATATCTTTATTTGCCAAGTCTTTGAAAAAAGAGTGAAATTCCAATCAAGAAATTAGTCAGAATTTTTTCCCAATTCCCGATAACGATATGTACGTATATAATCAAATTCCAATTTCCGTATTATTTACTTTCGAGCTGCACAACGATTTGTTTGCATCAAATCTATTTAACATATGCTTCGAAATGAATAATGTTTTAGCTCGATCAGTTTGAATTTAGAAAAATATAGACATCGAGTCAAAAGCTCAAAATATAATATTTAAAATAAAACTATAGGCGTGGTTCGTTTCACTTTACCTTTGTATTTTTCAGAGCAAACGTCTATTTAACTATGGATAAAGTAAGAAGACGAATGTTAGTCCAGCCGCGGGTTCAACTAATTTTGCTGACAAGCCAAATTCAACACGCGGCATATCAAGGATCGCAGAAACGCACAAGCAATTCCGAGCGACTGTTTGCCGAGAGCAGCAACAGCAGCAACAGCAGCGCAAGGGAGAGAAGAAGCCTTGAACTCGGTAAAGAGACACTCCCCTCTCCCTCTTCTCTCTCTGTCTCTCTCTCTCCCTCAAAAAAATAACCAAAAAAAAGCACACAGCTCGAGCTACTTTACATTGTCGTGGCTCCTCTTTAAATCTCGCTCTCCCTATACAGCTCCCCATCCTCCCTCTCTCTCCTTCTTATCTCCAGCCTGTTTTTCGCGATGTATACTTCTCGAATCAACGCACACACAGAGGAAGAGAGAGAGAGAGAGACTGAAATCGAAGGATCGCAGTCCTTACATACACGTGTAGTACCTCTTGTATATCGAGTCCAGCAATGCGGAATCCATTGTCAATTGAATCCGCCCTCCTTCTTATACACTGCAGCAGTGCAAGATCTATCTTGGAGGCGAAACCAAGATCCGAGGATAGTGGGAGCGAAAGAGAAGCAGAGAGAGAGAGAGAGAGAGAGAGAAGGGGAGGGGAGAGATATATACCTGTCGTACAAAAATTCTGCGAAGGCCAAGACTGGCCTGCAGGACCCTCCGGACGTCGTCGTCGTCGTGCTCCTCTTATAACATCTACACACATCCACACACACACACACACTCAGGCAGTCTCGCGTCGCGACGACGAAGGAGAGGAAGAAGAGGAGGAGGAGGATGAGGAGGTGGAGGCGGCTCGAGTAGGTTGCCCCGAGAGTATAGAGCGTGTACAATGCGCGCACACAATGGGCCCCGGTATTGGGCTACAGGTATGTTAGACGTGCGGCCAACAATGAAGGGGAGCAGAGCGGAGCTCGTCAGGGGCCGCCGTCAGTTTTTACCCGAGAGCCAGCGACTGGTCCTCTCTCTCTCTCTCTCTCTCTCGCTCTCCTTCTCTTCTTTCTTAGGTGTATCACCTCTCGCCACGGCCAGACGATGCTTAAAAAAGGAGAGAGAGAGACAGAGAAAGAGAGGGAAGGAAGAAAAAAAAATAAACACACCGAGCGAGAGCAGCAGCAGCAGCTGACTATGAGATTTTCTTGTGGAGAGAGGCCGGGCCCAGACCAGCTCCTTCTCTCTCGCTCTTCTTCCATGCACTCGCGAGAGCTTTAGGATCAGGGAGGATCTTTCTCTTCTCTTTTTTTTTCTTCATAATATCACGCAGACGCACACACGCACGCACGGGGCGCATAATGTGCCACGGAATTTTCACGTCTTTTTTTTTCTCCATACAGCGAGGCTCCGGGCCCTGCACATTGTTACAATTTAAAGCGCATACACTCGTGCACGCTTTTCTTGGCCTTGTGTGTGTTTGGTCGTTGTCGCCGCGCCGGGGGATGTGTTGTCCCCCCC
>UELV01152684.1:2037-21671 GCA_900490015.1 Megastigmus stigmatizans
TGCTGTCAAAGCTTCTATTTGTCCCATTAATACCAATTAGATAAACAATTACTTATCAGTTTCCGATTTCTTATGGCAAAATTTGGCTAAAGAAAGTTGTGAATTCATTTTAGAAATTGTCAAGTATTCTTTTCAGCTTAGCAGCAACCTTAGCAGTTTGTAAGTCATTTTAGTTGTTCTATTATTTGTTTCTCTTTTCAATTTTGTACAATATTTTTAATCTTAAAATGACTATGAAAATACTTGGCGGTACGGCGGCAGGCAGTTTAAGGTGATGAACAAAATGTAAGCTTATATTAGTTGCAATCAAATGTAGCTGTAATATACAAAACAATGAAACTAAAAATTAATAACTACCATATACTTTTTCCTTAATATTGAAGTAAAAAAATAATGTTAATTAGTAATTTTGTTCGAAATATAATTAAAATTACCGAATCTATAGATCCCCTTTACGACAACGAGGGACAATCAATGATGTAAAAATCTGGAAATTCAGAATGATATACTCGAATTTTTTTTTTAACTTTCCTTATGCTGGAATCGCAGCCCCTGAGTTAGGGCATTAATTATACGTTTAATAGGTAACTAACCACAACAGGAAACAGTAATATAAGTTACATCGATGTGCACAAGTTTATTATAAAATTGGAGTACTTCAACGACATGAAATAACTTAATGTGAAATCCATGTTTTATCGATATTTTGCTATTTCGTGATAGCGGTCCGCAATAACCCAACCAACAGATAGCTAATATTTATTCGTGATAAAAAAAAACGAAAAATTTTAGCCATATCGAGAATATGTGCGCATTACGCTTCCATAACAAACTGATTTTGAAGTAAATCATAAAATTCGTTCAACCTTAAAAAATTCATTTTACATTTACAGCACATCTTTTGGACAACTTATTTATATTTCATCTTCTGACCTTGTTGGCCCACAATAGAAAAGTTGAACAGGCATGGATTATTATACTCCTAGAGAGTACACAAATACGTATGCCAAGTGACAACAGTGCGCAATCAGTTTTTTCACATTTTTCTTGATAGTAAAAGTTAAGAGTTCCATGAATTAGCCCATATATAAATTACGGTGTTCTGGATCTATCAGCAGTATAATAAAATATTTATGTGAAAATTATTAGAAACTACCGCGAATTTATTTGGTAGCTGCTATAAAATGTGACGTGGAGTCTACGTAGATGCTTTTTTAACAACCTTTTTATACAAAATTATTAATTAAAAGTAAAAATGACATGCATCTAAAATCCGCATAAAATACGCCTCATTTTTAAAATAACTTTTTTAACGTATAAATTATATTATAGAGTGGTACATGTATACGAGGACACCATTATCGGACTTCCTGTACACCTACACACACATCGAGTACTACCGAATTCTACCCCTAGACACAAAACCTACGGAGCATACTACTTATACCTTCAAATTGGTGACCTTATACACCTAGACATCGAATACGATCAAATTTCACACCTAGACACAAAAAGCTACGGAGCGCACTACTTATACTCCATCATCGGCGACCTTATATACCTAGACATCGAGTACGTTCGATTTCCACACCTAGACACGAAAAGCTACGGAGCGCACTAGTTAGACTCCATCATCGGTGACCCTATACACCTAGACCTAGACAATATTATAAATTTAATATTCACATTTTGCCTGCAAATTGAATGATACAGTAAGTAATTAAATTATTTTTGGCATCTCCCAATACTTATATTAATATAAGTATACATATGTTATTCTCTTTGCTCTCTAATGTTAAAATATAGATATCTATATTTTATATATATATATACATTTAGCGTCGGAAGAAATTTCGTATGTTTAATCTATCGTCTTATATATATACGCTACCGCGCGCTTTGATGTAACTCTATATATTTTACTATTTTAAAACTGAATACACTTTTATGCTTGGCCGGATTAGAAAAATTAACTTCACTTCGAAGAAAGTCTACTCTAACTCAATAGTATAAACATGAACCTTCTTTCATCATCTCATCATCAAAGTCTAAAAATATCGTCTTTTTTTACATCGGATGACAATAAAGTGAGAAAGAGAAAGAGAGAGAGAAAGGCGCTTTCAGTCTTTCCGTTTAGCGTCACATAATCTATTCGACAACTCGCTCGCACCATCGACAAATGACGCAATATAGACTCGAAACAATGGGTCGCGGTAATATACGTCAAAGACAGACGACCCGCGCTCTCCCCGCCTAAGCACAATTCAAAAGAGCCGCAGCGACCTGTTCCCATCGAACCAAGAAATCGCGCCCCGGCTGTATGCACGCAGCGACGCTTCGCGAGATCCTCGCTTGTTAACGCAGAAGCAGCAGCAGCTGCAGGGTCGACGGTGCGGAGCTGGCTCGTACAGCAGCAGCGCGGAAGGGAACAAAGCCAGTACTGCCTTTAAGCCAACTCCTATAGCCCCCGTAATTGGATAAGGTGAGTGCATGCGAGTAAGATTCCAAATACTTAAACCTAATCTCGAGGTTGCGTAACAGTGCAGTGCGCACACTAGCTGTGTGTATCTTCGACTGCATAGTCTGCCGTACCTTCAAAGCCGGTCAATAGTCCCGCGCGTCTCTTCCTCTTCTTCCTCCTCCTCCTCAATTCTCTCGGCTTTATCATCTATCGCTCCTCGGCGTTACGTACTTTGACGCGCGTTCGCTCACTCCCCCCCCCCTCTCTCTCTCTCTCTCTCTCTCTCTTCTCAGGCAAGGCAGGCGGCTCTGCAGGCGCCGAACGGGCAGATTTCTACTGCCGGGTGACAGGACGATTCGGGGGCTCTGCCGGCCTCTACCGCGGATCATACTGGGAGTGTTGCTGCCTTCGATTCATCGCAGTTGGCTGGCGTTACAAATGTTTTAATTCCGGTGAGCACCTTGGAATTATTCTTCCAGCGTTTTGACATGCTCGAGCGGCAGACGGACGAGATCAGATAGCTTGTGAGTCGGGGTGCCGGCGCGCGCGATATTCCTTTGGTCGCTGGTTTACCAGAGGCAGAAGGCAATGTTGCAATAGCAGGCCGGATCTCGTCTCTTGAGGGTCTGATCGAAACGCAAAACGCCTGCATGCTCGAATTAAAAGATAAATGTGACCAGCTTTGGAAGGAAAATTCTGCTTTGAAGATTAAATTGGATGATGTGTTGTTGGAAAATGGAGGTGTCCAGGGTGTTCGCTGCGACGAAGTCTTGCGGACTCGCACTCACGATGCGTGCGGTAATAATAACGATTTTGGCGTTTTTAATGGTGGGAGATTGAATTGCGATGGTGTTTCCGGCCCCGGTGTAGGCGCTGCTGAGGGTTGTGAGGTTATTCTGACCGGTGTATTAAACGAGAATTGCGATGCCTCTTCCGAGGACTTAAATGATGTGGCCTTTTCCGTCCTTAAAACTATTCTCCCCTCTTTTGAGAGGAATAACATTACTGGCGTGCGTGTTTTGCGGCCTCGTCATCGGGGTGGCTTGGTGGCGGGATCGAGGAAACCTCCGTCTTGTGTGGTTCGCTTTGACAGCGATAAGCAGGTGGCTGAAATCACTCGTGCTAAACACGCGCTCGCCAACAATTACCTCACCACCAGCGATGTCAAAACCGCTTCTCCTGGCCTTGAATCTGTCGCTTGCTTGCCAGACAGAAAAATATTTATAAATGAAATGCTTTCATTTGAACAATTTAGGAAGTTTTTGGGTCTCAAGCAAATCGCTTTGGGTTTGGGATTTAAGTATATCTGGTACAGCGGTGGCAGATTTTAGTCAGGACATAATCATATTTTTACTTCTGCTGCTGATCTGTAGGTGATAACTGATGCTTATCGTGGAGGGATTGGCCGACCTTCTAATCAAATGAATGTTGAAGAGAGGGGCGGCCAACCTAACACCGGAAGCGCTGCTGTACCGCCTGTATGACTACCGCGGGGTGCGGCTGGTAAGGCGATGGAGGGAACGCTGAGAGCGGGCTTTCTCAATGTAAATTCTCTCAGAGCTCGCATTGAGCAAGTCCGTCAATTTCTTGCTGCTGGTCCGTCCTACCATCTGTTCGGGGTTGCGGAATCGTGGCTTGGCCCAGTCGTCGATGACAGTCTAGTACAGATTAAGGGTTATAGTTCGATACGTATTGGCCGTAACATTCACGGTGGTGGTGTTGTCCTATTCATCAGCAACGATTTCAAAGTCAAAGTTTTATCATCTTCCAACAGTACTGGTCCTACAAAACCACTTATACCAGAATACCTTATGTGTGAGGTACAAAGGGGCAACTCACCACCGGTCTTAGTTGGGATAATATATCGGCCCCCAAAAATAGCGTTTCATAGTGATCCTGATTTTCTTTCATCATTGCGGGATTTGTGCGGTAACTATAGCCACAAAATAATTATGGGGGATCTGAATGCGGATTTGTTGTCGACGGGTGGAGATACAGAGTTTATTCGAAATCTAGCGAATGAACTCTCCCTTAAGATCATCCAGCACGGCTCTACGCATCATACCGAATCGTCTCACACACGTAATGCTTGTTGACGATAACGATACTGCACGCGACTGTGGGAACAACTTGGCATCTTTTCGCAGCAAACACAACATTATTGATGTCACTATCGACCTTTGCATAGTTTCTCCTCCAAACGATGTTTTTAGTTATAGAGATTATCGTGAGATAAATTATGAGGAGCTAAATGAATTTTTGTGTCGCTGCGACTGGTTGTCATTCGAACCAAATGCATTAGAGTCGGACTTTGACCTGAATGGAGCGCTTGAATGTCTTGGTTCCAATCTCATGGCAGCTATAAATGAACTAGCTCCATTAAAAATCATAACTCCTCGAAAAAGTAAATCACCACGGATTGGGACTGAGCTTCAGCTTCTCATTGACAAACGTAACGCCACGCACAAACGCTATAAAAGGACCGGGAGTGCTGCGTTGTTGGATGAGTTTTTCCGTTTACGCAATGAAGAGTGCATGGATCAAGCGCGTACCTCTTTTCTAAGCAGTCATTTAAATGATGCTCTTGATCAGAAAAAAAGACATCTGGAGGGAAATGCGAAACCTTGGCCTCTTGCCTAAAAGCAGGGAGGAGTTGCATGGTTTCACCCCGAACGAGCTTAACTCGCACTTTGCAGGTGTGTCACTCGCACCCAATGAAAACATAGAGGATGCAATGAACATAATTTTATCCGCGTCTGAAGATGGGTTTTACTTCAAACCAATAAATTTTACTGATGTTGTACTCGCCATTTGCCATTTTTCATCACAGACGAGGGGTGTGGATGACATTCCGCAGAGTGTGGTGATGAAGTCTGTGCCAGTGTTGGGGAATTATATCGTCCGTTTATTTAACTCCTCCTTTGCTCAGGGAGTCTTCCCGAGTACCTGGAAACAGGCACAGTTAGTGGCCTTAAAAAAGATTTCAGCTCCATGAAAAACAGCTACTGTATTTTCTTTCTAAGGTGCTTGAGAAGATTACACACTCTCAAATCACCAGCTATCTCTCCACAGCCGGCATTCTCGATCCTTTTCAGGCAAGGTTCAGACAGCATCACAGTATTCAGACAGCCCTGCTTAAATTGACTGATGACATTCGAGTAGGGATTGATCGAAGGATGATCACCTGCTGTTGCTTTTCGACTTCAGCAAGGCATTTGACACCATCTCTCCTTCGAGACTGTTGAGCAAATTGCGCAATCTCGGGTTCTCGATGTCGGCACTCCTGTGGATTAAATAGTATTTACAAGGCCATACTCAACGCGTGTTATCTAAAAACGGTTCTTCTTCGTGGGTTGAGACAAATTTAGGTGTACCACAGGGGTCGGTCCTCGGGCCTTTGCTCTTCAGTCTCTATATCAATGACCTCAAAGACCTCTTTGATCGTGGGACGGTCAAGCATATTCTATATGCCGATGACCTCCAGGTTTATCTGAAAGTGCCTGCAGATGAACTTCTGGAGGGCATAGCTCGCCTGTCTGATGCGGCATGATTGGTGTCGATGTGGGCTGAGCGCTTGTCCCTCCGTCTCAATGCTGACAAAACCAAAGCAATTTTATTTGGTTTACGTAAATATATTTTGATTTTTGGTTCACGTAATGATTTGGTCAAAATGGGATTGCCAGACGTTGATATGGGGGGTGGAGCGCTTGTGCCTTTTTCCGACACCGTCGTGAGCCTCGGTGTTGCATTAGATAGTAAATTAACGTGGAAACCGCAGGTCGATTGTGTAGTGAAAAAAGTCAATAAAGCTCTTTATAGCCTGCGGTTTATAAGGGCATGTACCAGCGAGGTCTTACGCAGAAGGCTGGTTGAAGCTCTAGTTTTACCCCCATCTTGATTACTGCGATGTGGTGTGTCTTGATGCGTCCGATGAGCAGAGAATTAGACTACAGAGACTGAATAACACATGTGTGCGATTTATCTACGGTGTTAGGAGGGATGGGCATCACCCCCTATAGAAATCGGCTGGGCTGGTTGCGCGTTGACAGTCGGAGGATGTATTTTGCCGCCATTTTAATATATAAAATCCTTCGACTTAATGAACCGGGGTATTTAGCGGTATTTTTCAGTAAACACCAGTCCAGGTACACTAGCAGGGGTGATGCACAAGAACTCTCGCTGCCAAGAGTGCGCACGGAAACTGGTATGAGATCTTTCCAGGTTCAATGTGCGCGCTATTGAAACTCGCTCCCACTAAATCTGCGCAACCTTCCATCTTTGCGCGGATTTAAGACGGCGATCTTTAAACACCTACTCGAGCTAGATCCTTAGTTATCCGGATACAAGGACTTTGATCTTAGTGCGCCAAACATATTATAGACAAACCTATCTTACACCCACACAAGGGACAAACAGATGGGTTTCCTTTATGTTAACTTAGTTTGTTCTGTCTCCTATACATCGTTTTTAATTGTGTGAGTGTATTTATTAGCATATGTATGCAATGAGAGAATGCTTGAATTTTAGAATACAATGCTGACCGATAGATATTGACCGCTTAATTTACCATGTTTGTTTGTATTTTGAAATAAGACGATCTGTGATATTACCTGCAATATTTTATATAGAATAATGTAAACGAAGACTGTCTTTATATTTTGTAAAACAATGTTAACTATCTGTAAGACAATAATTATTACCACTTAATTTTGTATTTAATTGCAAATAAACAAATATCTATCTATCTATCTATCTCTCCTGCGACGCACTTTCCACCAGATTTGCACTTACTTCCATTTCATTCGTTACGCCGGTGAATTCAATTCCGTGCTCCAGCCCTCCAATTGAGTTTGGGGCTTGTTTCAAAGCAAACGCGCGCGCGCGCGCGCGCAAGCATCGAGTGTAAAAGAGCTGCTTCGACTGCAGTGAATTGCATCGCTTATGCGAATTTTCCAGTGCCCCCTTTTCGCGAGGAAGGTGACAATGATCCAGAGCAAAATAGTAGATTTTTTTTCGACCAGGTCGTGTGTACGTTGGCGTAGAAAATTTTTTTGCCGATAAAAATTTGATAAAGTTGTAAGATAGGGAGGGAATTTTTTTTTATCGCGAATAAATTGAATTTCTCCCTTTTATGCATATTATTTTGATTCGGAGCCTGCACGGCGTGAGATTCCGTTGCAGCTGCCGCTGCTGTCGGTTGTTGAAAAAAAAGTTTAAAAATTGCTTGATTTCAGCCATAAATATTCATCTCGATTACCGCTTTTTCCCATATTACGTTTCATATCACGTAACGCGGTTATAAACAATTGATAGTCGGTCGCGGCAACCCCTACGCGTAAAACATTCGAGCGTATATAAAGTACAGTAAATTGTAAAGCAAACAAAACATTCGACACGCGGCACATATGGTCTCTCGATCTCTCTCTTCTCTTCCTTTACTTGCGGACAAAAATTTAAATTCGGGTCACGCGTATGGGATCCCCGACGTAATCGTCACATCTACCTAACGTGCAGCAATATTATTTGCGGTTGCCAAAAGCCGCGCACGAACTTGTTGGACCGGGCGCTTCATTTTTTGTTTTCTCTTATATTCCGTACAAGTTTAATAAAAACACAAGGGCCGAGAGTCAAAATGGCATACCGGTGATTTCATTAATTCCATTAACCTTGCTTTATTATTCGGAAAGGGTCCGTCGAAATGGTTTCTTCCGCCTAACAATCTCAGCTTTGTATGCAAACGACGTAAGCTTCTTCTAAAGCCACATAAGTCACTATTACATAAATTTGCCATGCCGTTTTATCATCCATCGCGAAAATGTGTCCCGGCGTCGAATGGGCAAATAACAGGGAAAATCTCCCTCGCACGAACGATCGTGACCTTAACGAACAAAGACATGGAAAATAAGCGTATATAATATAATGCTATACATTTTAGGCTATATGTTCAAATAAGCCTAAAAATATAGTGTATGTTGTCCCTTTAGCATATCATTCGTATCACCTAACTTTGCCGTAAAAGTGAAGTGCACCGAGAGCCTTGATAAAAATAAAGTGAGCGGAAGTCCATATAAAGTAAAGTAAGAGGCGCAGAGGATCGCGTAGCCTGCGCGTCGAATTAGCAATTCCACCCGAGTATGCAGAAGCAGCAGCCGCGACACGCGCAAAGACCGTCGTAAAAATTGGATCCTACCAAGCGCTCGCGGGTAAAAATTGCGTATATCCGTGATGGGGGAGGACTGCGAGACGAGGCGAATCCGCTTCCCCCTGTTATACACGCAACTTCCCATCGAAGTATACCCGATTTTGATTTCCACTTTGCGCTACTGCCTCGCGTCTCTCGAGGTATTTCGGCCAAATAATCTGATGGAGCGCTCCGCTCGACTGAAAGCAATAGCGTACATATATATCTTAATGCGTTCGCTCAACGATTGACCCTTCTCAGCACGCCCTGCTAAAGGCCACTATACTCATATGCCGAGGAGCATCGCTCCGCTATACGGAGATTCGAAATCTCCGGCTGGAATATAGCCCGGGGACGGACGAGGGATCAAGAAAGCTAAACTCTCCGATTGTTTGGAGGATTATGGAGAATGTATATATATATATTGGTGCTGCCGTTCGTCCACGTGAGCACCACGAGGAATTTCTCGAGTGTTCGCTCTGGCTCTGTTGTGCCGAAACAAATTTCGCTAAATCATATGATAATGGGAATTCACGGCGGCGCTGTGCTGATGTCGTTTGACTGCGCTGACACTGGGACACGATAGAGAATTAAAGAGAGAAAGAGAGAGAGAGAGAGAGAAAGTATTATGTAGAATTGTGAATCATCGAGGCGTTATTAATCGTTCTGGTAAACAAAAGAAAACATGCGGACGCGTGCAGTGTTAGGCATGTCGTTCTGGGCCGAGCGATGAAAGTAAACTTTGTCGGGGGGTGGGGGAGTGAATATTTGTTTTAATGCTCCTGCCGAGTTATTCATTTGATCTGATAAATATTTATCAGCTTTGAAGGTGCTGATATGAATCGAGTTCAATAAATATTGTTACTGACAAAAAAGTGAATGAAACTTATATTATCTTGGATGGAATATTTCTTTTTCCAGTGTTTTTATTACAAGAAATAGCTTATAAGCCAGGAAAAGAAATAGCAATTATACATCTTCAATAAAATATTAGTTTATTGAACAGTTTCTAGTTATATTGCTGTTTCCATAATATCACCAATTAGCATCAATATTTCTTAACATTTTTAAGACTATTATTATAATTTTTTATGATCAATGAAAAGAATATTTCCAATTTTTAGCTTAAATGCACCTACAAGAATATTAAAAATAATAATTGATTTAAGCATGGCCATCTGCATATCAAAATTCAAACTTTGACCTGAAATGTTACTAAATCCATATTTTGAAGAACGTGCATAAATTATGAGACTGCGATCTCGAAATACACTTTGAACTCGGTCAATGCTTTATCGGCTTTATGAAATTTTCAATTCAATTAAAATATTTAAACGTGATTAGTCCAAAACTAGTACGGAAATATTTAAAGGTGCTGGCTGCTCTATTTATAAGAATCTTTTTTATCGAGATCCTCGAAAGTAGTCAAACGAGGGTCAAACTTGTTTTGTTATTTAGCTGACGTACAACCGAGCTGACCCTATTTCTGGGTGCATTATGCATAATTGATTCTTATTTATTCCAGAGTTATTCTGTGGAATGGAAGCTGTGTACTGCATTGGTAAACAGCAATACGCCCACTATTCCTACATTTGATTCACATAATTTATTAACGACATTAATATAATCAGCATAGACTACCAAACGGAATGATAAAGAAATTATATCAACGGGTGGATAAGCGAGCGTAGAAGAGGATCTCGGTCGAGCGAAAAACATCCCCCGCGAGCACCTAATTAATGTTTCAACCGACCACTAAATCTCCCTCTTCTCCTCCTTATTCTCCTTATATCTATATCGGAAAAAGACTAAATAATCTTTTAACCCTAAAAAAAGACTAAATTTACAAAACTGCATAAAAATGCATGGCACATATTCTTTGAAAAAGTCATCGACAAAGTGCAGGATTAATTATCTCCGCAGTCGATTCGACCGATAGAACAAATCCGGATTTACTTTTCTCTCTGTAAAGCTCCACTTTCAATCTTGCTGTACACGCGTTCCCGAGGTATTCATCTATCTTTCATAAACACGCTATCCTCCGTCCCCGCGCTCATGCTTCTCTCTCTCTCTCTCTCTCTCTCTCTCTTTGCTCCTCTCCTCCTCCTTTCCCCGTATAGCCACTCCCCCAGCTACGAGCTAACCAGTCCATACAGCTTTCTCACGTCGCTCTGTCGTAGCTTTTATACTCCCCAGAGTGCTCGCTCGTGCGTGCATATCTTCTCCTGCGGCACAACCACGTGCCTATCGCCCAAGTCGACGTAGAAATATGAACGAGCCTGTGTAGATTCGAGAGCCTCTCCAGGGACTGTGCTACTAGATATATCCGCCTCACGCATACTCTCGCTCTTTCGCTCTTGCTCTTGCCGACGAAAGAAGACCGAAAAGAAGACGTCGCATGCTCTGCTTATACCCGTAATCTTCCTAAACGTGAAGAAGCGAGAATCGAGTGTTTCTCGGTGAATCATCTAGAGTTTGTCTACTATATACAACGAATCCAGATACTATACTTATTCTTTGAAAATTTTATCTATTCTCGCTATACAGCACATGAAATAGTATAAAAAGGGAGTAACTCGCTTTTTCAACATCAGCATATAAGACGACGTCGTCGTCGAGGAAAGGTTAAAGAAAAAACGTCAAGTCCCGGCTCGAATATTTCTCGATCCTCGCGAAATAATCGGGGAATGTAAATGCGCCCGAGGAGGGGAGCATAAAAAAAAGTACACAGCAGCAGCAGCAGCAGCGCGAGTGCGTTAGCGCTGACGTCACAAATTGCCTATGAGCATGGCCGGAGGGGGGGGGGGAGGAAAAAAGAAGGTTTCGCGTGCGCGACAATTATGGTACTACGGGGGAGGGAGAGGGGCTCTTAAGTAATTACCGGGCTAACAAAGTTTTGCTCCCTCTTTCATGCGGCGACCGCGTCGACTCCGACGAATATATACCTTCCGTATTCGCGGTCCAGGAGGGTAATTTGATTTATTCAGCCTCAATTCGTGCCAGTGCGCCGCTGACGCTACTCTCTCCAGCTCTTCGTACGCCTCCACCTCCGACCCCGCCTCGTTCTCCGCCTCGTCCTCCTTTCCACCCACAGCCCCGCAGCTACATGCACCGCTGGCTCCGAGAAAGTCTCTCTGCGTGTGTTTCCAGTTCGAATCTGTCTATGTATGCGTGTGCATGTCTGCGAGGTTCAATCGAAAGTATCGATGGAAATGTACAATTAAGAAAATAGGCCACCCGAATAACTGGACGCTCCGATACACAAACTGAATGAGGACAGAAATAATGCCGAACTATATAATGGCCTTGATTATGGGGATCTCAGAACTGTGATCACAGTTTCAGATGGATTCAATTCATGCGAAAAAGTTATAAATCCCTAAATGTCACTGCCCATGTTATACGAGTTACGTAAATGAAATGTCAATACCTGTAATACTGGTCAAATGCACTCGCTACCAACCTTTCGGATGATAATCCGATTTCTATCGGCATTCACAGAGCGAATGTCATCCCATAGAACCCGGATCCCAACGTCCGAGATGAAAAAATGTTCGGACGGCGTTTCTCGACGGCAATCCATAAAAATGAGCCGAGCCGTGTCAATCAAACTACCGAAACCGTGCGAGAACAAACATCTTTCACCGCCAGATCACCAGCCGCGCTCATAACCCATAAATAATTGTACATCATTACCGTGAGGCCGCAACAGGAGCTCTTGAGCCCTATCCTATAAGAGCTAAAGTAACCTCCCCCTCGTAGAATTACGCACGCGGGCGACAACTCGCCGAGATAAATCGCAGCGGACTACTTTATCAATATAAACGATCCTGAGTGAGGGGGACCATGGAAGAGAGAAAAAAAAAAGCGGAAAAGAGCATCGGTCGGAAATCATCAGAGGCCAGAGAGACTAACTATGCTCAAGAACGGAAAGCGAGTGGAACCATCGAGGGACGGGGTGACGTAGTAACAAGAGCGCTATATGGGAGCTATATATGGAGGGCCCGCAAACTCGATTTCTCACTCGGCCGACGCAATCGGACAGGCTTTACAAGATTTTCTGTTACGCGATAATCTCGGTAATACATCGTCGGAAAAGCATTTCCGGTTTTGGCACCAGTCCCAACGTTCTATACTACCCACTGACCCCCCGTCCACTTTGCTCTCACTCCACCATTTTCCTCCTCCACTTCCAACTCCTCCTCCTCCTCCTCCTATTCGTCCTCCTCCTCGTCCACGTCCTCCTTTTCGTCGTTCTGCTTTATACGTCTCGGACCTCGTGTCGTTGACTCTCGAGGGCTACCATTACTCGAATTATCCTCTTCCTTCTTTCTCTCTCCCTACTCGACCTCGCATGTAAGAAATTGCCAGCGCTAAACATGTGGCCCTAAACCGCCCTTTGTATATTCTTGAATGTCCAATGACTTCTTTTCAGTCTGCGCGGACCTGAAAAATAGTCGCGCTACCGCTTTGGCATCCGAATACTGTCAACGATAATTTTATTGCCTTTTATTACCTTTTCTTCAAATCTGAATAGGTGCAGACATTATATCGCAGCGGCCAATGTAGAAGGAGCAATGAAATTTTCATGCCCTCTCGATAACTCGGCTAGTGGTGAATCATTACAGTAGATTCTTCTATCTACGATCTATTATTACCGTGTACGCATTTAAAATTATTGCTGGTTTTTGACGTTCATCCGCATCTCTTTGTCCTCTTGTTTCTCTCCTTCGCTTCGGAGCTCGTTCATGTCGAAGTGATTAAACCCTAACGCTAAGTCGACGCGCAAAATTTCATTCGCAACTCACAACTGCTACTGTTGCTGCTGCCGCTGCTACTATTGCTGCTTCTCGACGCCACCCTCGAAGCGTAATTCTCGAGCTCGGGGAAGTCGCTGCTGCAGCTCCTTTCGACGATTTCACGCTAAATAAGAGGGGAGGGGGGAACTCGTTAAAAAATATGTCCCTCGATTTAAGAGCAGCTCGCGGCGTCGTTTTCTCTCCCTCTCTCCCTCTGGCTTTGGCTCTTTCGTCCCACCGGTACAGACGCCAACTCCTTCAAAGCTGAGACTCGATTAATAAAGATGACGGCGTTGGGGCCAAACGAGGTGGAGAGGGGGGCAGAGAGAGAGAGAGAGAGAGAGGGGGGGGGGGAGGCGGCATCGGCGAGGAATTGCATATACGATGAGATTCGACTGGTTTTGTGTCCCTTCATCTCTTCCTCATTCTCCCTCGGTCTGGTCCTGTGTGCGCTGCAGGCTCACTTATACTCGTGTATATGCGTCGAGATACGACGAAGAGACCAAACAGCGAACCGTAGAAAATCGGACGCGACGCGAGGCTACACGCAAAGTTGCAAAGTTAGCCACTGGCCTGCCTGACAAACTCCACGGCTCGTATATACGGGCAAATGTAGATAGCCAAGCCATTCCTTTCCATCTGCGCGCCTGTCTGTCTGTGTGTGTATGTGTGTGTGTGAGAGAGAGAGAAAGTGCTGGTAAGTGAAATAGAGGAGGACAGCGACGCATGTGGCCGAGTATACGTCGGGGCGCCTCAATCATGACGCGAGCTCCGGAGGCACAGCTATAGGGTGAAAGTTAGCGCACGTGGCCTGCAACAGCTCCTTGTGCTCCAGTGTATACATAGAGCGGAGCGTGGAGGGGAGAGAGGCAGTGTGCACGCGTGACCCGTGGGGAATCCCCGTAACTACTCCGGAATTCCCTTGACTGCATGCAAGCGTATATCGGCCGAGAGGGAGACAGAGATGGAAAGAGGAGACAAAGCGAGGCCCCTTGCATGCCTCGAGAACAAGACGCATTGACTTCATTACATTGCCTCCGCCTGCAGCGTCGCGCACCTCCAGTATAGCTCGTCCTCCTCCTTCTCCTCCTCCTCCTCCTCCTCCTCCTCCTCCTCGACGACTCCTATATGTGCATATATCTGTATCCCTTACGAGCTGAGCTCCCATCCTGTGCACAAGCCCATTCTATTCTGGCTCACCGAAATCATGCCAAGTATTTGCCTCGCTTGCTGCGTCTACATGGCTTATAGTCCCGGTGCAGCTTCCTCAAAGTGCTCGTCGTGCACTAGCTCCTGCTGCTGGAGAGGGATATTTCATTTTAATTTATAATGTGCAATGTAAACGAGCTGTTTAAGGATCGATGCTTCTCTTATACCTCTTATTTCGTGCTGCTTTTCGGCTGTTGCACAAACTAGGTTCAAAATTTTTGAATTGTAATAAGTTTTGATCGCATGAAGTGCGAACGCAGAGCCTTGCCTAATTTTTAAGTAGACAAGATCGTGTGTGGTCAGACCAAAATAGGATCCGAGATAATTTCTTTATACTCATTATCTCCCGTTGTTGTTGAAAACCAAGATTTTTAGTTTTTCTTGTATTCAACGGAAACAACTGGAGCATAATTCATTTATTCATACGACATAAATCGAGCTAAACGTCCCGTCGACTCTTACTCATCTCTTTTGTCCAAGGCCGAACGCGGTAGCGACAGACAGAGAGAAAGAGACCCAGGTAGGAGTCATTTGCGAGCCGTTAATACAGCCGTGACGATACGACGAGGAGTGCGTAGTAGTCCGTCGAAACACGGAGGGGGGTAAGGGTTAAGGGGTAAGGGGGAAAGGGGAAAGGGGGTATATAGAAGTTAGAAGCGCGCGGAGGCTCGACGCGTTAAATCCCGTACAGCAGCTCGTGCCACGAGCCGCGCGCGCTTCCCTCTAATTAATCACTGTCAACCGCTACTCGTTTCCTGTCTCCGCCCCGGACACTAAATCCGGCCCTGGAGCCGCTGGACTCTCGAAGCTCCTATAACTATAAGCCCGACCAGACCAACGCGTTCTGCGCGCGTCTATGCATGTGTGTCCGTGTGTGTACGTGGGTGTGCAATGGCTGCGCGCGGAAGCGGCAACGCAGCGGCATTCAAGTGAGCGAACCACTTGGTGCTTTCAACGCCTTTCTTACTTACGGCCCACTCTCTCCCTCTCCGCAGCTGTCTGCTGTCTGCTGCCGCTCCTGCTGCCGCTCCTGCTGCTACTGCTGTTGCTGTTTGTTGCGCGACCATATGTAAGCTAACGAATCGAAAGCATAACACGAACCTTCTATTCTTCTCTCTTTCACTTTATTTTTTCTTTTAGGTGTAGTCGTGACCTTTTTTTCGGAGAGTCGGTGCAAGGGTAGTGTAACGCACCAGTGAACCTTTCGATAATTGGACTTTCTGGATAAGAAATTGCGAGCTTGATTTTTTGTGTTCTTGACCTTTTGTCAGATATATAGTATTGAATAAGCTCTTTCTATCAGAGCTTAATTTAAAAAAATTTTTTAAGCATTAATTTATTTCACTTAATATTCAGCTACTCATCTTTTGCTTTCCCGAGTATCGGGAAGATACCGTTAAAACTTTCTTCACAGGGCAACATGGGAACGTGCAGGTTTGAAGATTGCATGAATCAAAATGTGCATGCTATTTTTAGATATGGGGCAAGTACAGCGCCAGAGCAAAACCTCCCGAGAATTACAGATAACGGGTTACTCGAAAACTTCACCCTGCGCGCTTGCAACTTGGATATATATTATATTCTCTCAGAGAATAACCGAATATAATCGCTCGAAAAAGACTTACAGCGGTACACGAGAAATACGAAACCTGCATATTTTCATACATAATAAAGTAGTATGAAATATCACAAATAAACATAAAGATATTTGTATTCTAAAGCAAAAACTTTGAAAGCTTAAAAAAAAATAATTTAATTCACAGAATTGCGTAATGACAATAAATTAGCTATGTTTATTTTAATCACGATGTAGAGCAATCCTCTGTTTTATTTAGCGTATCAACTAATGAGGCGAATTTATTAAAAGGCATCGTATTTCCTTTACTGTAGCAGTCGCGTAGTATACTGTCGTAACAATTCCCCAGCATTACATTCACCGAGAGTGAAATTCATAACGCGACGCGCGGAAGAAGATTTTCCTTGTTACATAAAATTCCCTCCATGATGCGCATAAATTTTTACAGCGCGAACCCGGACATGAAATATAAGAAATGTTCAGTTATACGTTCTCGCAGCGCATTCATCGCCTAAAAGTAATTATATCAAAAAGAGAAGGACTTTAATTAGAAGCCCCTTTGGCAAGCAATTCCTTACTTTTTATTAACACTTGGAAAATAAACATAACAGGAAAATGATTAATGGACGACAGTGAGATGTAAATCCGCGACCTCGCGAGTCTTCTATTCTTCTCTTTTTAATTTTTAAACATAAAAACTGCTTTCTACACAAGGTTTCTAAAAGGTAAAAAGTCGTACTCTGTAAATGCAAACAATAAAAGAAAGCCTGCCTCTTTCATTTTAAACGAGGACGTTCCATCCGAGATCTTTTTAATACGAACTTTTTCCACGAAAGCTCAGGTGCAGCTACGTGTTCCTCATTACATATATCGAACGCATAACATTGCATCGACCATACTCGATTACTCATATAATAAACGTTTCTTTTTACATTCGGTCTCCTATAATAAATTGCAACTACAGGACTGTAAAATAAATATTTTAACATATTTACGAGGACCAGGCGCAGTTGTTTAATTAAAACCGGCTGTACTTAATCCGAAAGTCAAAGCGGAGAGAAGGGTAGCTGCAGCCGTATGAAAAATACACTCGACACTCGCAGCTCGACGGAAGCTCGAAGGAGGCATCTCAGTTGCTCCGCGAGAGATGGGACGAACTGCACGTATACAAATTTGCACGGCAACAAAAAGGACGTTGTCGAGTACATATCCGACACACGTCGCTTCCTCGCTACACAGATACACACACACACACACGCACACACATGCACGCGCCGAGGAAATATTAGAAGCAGGCGTGGATTTTCATGTTCTCGCATATCTCTGTCACGGTATACGGAGCAGCTGAACTTTATTCCAGCCGGAGCTGCTCTCCCACTTAAACACGCGCCGAAATTTATACATTCGCGCCTAGCCGATTCCTTCCTCGTTCGCGTCTTTTTCCCCTCCCCTCTCAGCCAGCCTCGTTACGTCGCAGCTATTTCGCGCCTCTCGCTCTTCTCGCTCGCTCCACTTTTTATATCCACCTGCTTGTGCGCCGTTATACCTCAGCCGAGGGTCGCACGTTTTTTAGCCGGTGTCGGGGCTATTTATCACGCGAGACGAAGGAGGAGGAGGGGTCGAGAGATTGCCGCGAGCTTGAGCGTGCGCGAGAGAGAGACGCCGCCGTGCCTGATAAATTTCCTCGCGCTAACAAAATTTACCGTACAACGTGAGAGAGAGGCGCCGACACACGAGTCGCCGATATAAAATTAAGCTTACACGCGTGGATATTTATCGTGGCCTTTAACGAAAGCAAATCATTCGTGCGCGTGCATAGTGGGAGCTGTTGGCGGCGGGAGGCACGGATTTGCTTGGGAGTTTCGGGGAGAAAAATCGTTTTCTTTGGGGAAAAGCTTGCGCCACTCATGGCTATACTGATTTATTATCAAGTTTCGGGACTTTCATAAAAGAATATAAGTATTATTCTGTGCCTGCGTGCAGATCATAATGAATATTGAACTTTTATGCGTGCTATTTAAATTTGAAGTTAGGTATCATTCTTTATATATATAAATCAATTAAAGTAACAGTTAAAATCTTATAAATTGAGCAGACAATTTTGTAACATACATGCTTTTTATTTTTCATTCTAAAATATTTCACTAAGAATGAAAGAAAGCTTAGTATTTGTAAAAAGAACCTTTTATTCATCGAGCGTACAATGAATGAAGGACACCTATTCTTATCAATCAAGAAGAAAAGTACATTGATAAGCCCAAACCCAACACGAAAAAAAACACGAGCCTCGATAACTCCCCTCCAGCAGCCAAACATCTTCTCCCCAAAAATCATTATTCAAGCAGCGTTATCACAAAACAAGCTCTGCTCACACACGCACACACACACACACATGCACAGGTCCATAATGCAGCTCGAAGACTACACGTATACAGCGGCTCGTCGTAAAATCTTGCCGTGCACGCGAGTCGTTAAAATACGAGCTTAACAAAATCTTGGCCCTTCTCGTTCCTCTCTGCATTTACACGGCTCACGCATCCGGCACGCATGCAGTGTCTGTCCTCTGGCGACGCATCTTCACCTCTAGGCATATATACGCACGCATTTATTCACACAGCCGCGGATACGCAAATGTCGTGTAAGCACGAGGAGGAGGAGGAGGAGGAGGAGGAGTCAGCCGCGCGACCCTATACATAACAACTGGATTAGATTATATACACACCTGCACATAGCGTGCAGTATGTAAGGTATAACATGGAGCTGCTGCTGCCTCTCCTTATAAATGTAGACCGTCGCATGGAAAATTTTACGAGCCGACAGTGCATGTTTGCGCCTCTCTCTCTCTCTCTACATGTATATGTATATAATTCACGCGTAAGACACGCATTTATGTATATAAACCGAGGATAGGAATGGGAGGGCGGGCAAGGGATGTAGATAATTTGCCGGACGGGCTTTGCCTTAATACAATTATCCACTCGACTCGATGCCGACCGAGCACTATACTAGGGAGAATACAGACAGAGACAGAAGAGAGGGGTGGGCGGGGAGGGGAGGGGAGGTCAGGATCAAAGCAGACTCGGACTTGTCCTTCCCTCGCGCTCGCACACCTGACAATTGCAACAATCCTCGGTGGCTGGTCCCCGCTGCTGTTGCTGCTGCTGCTGCTGTTGTTCGGCGCTCAATCCACTTTGTCTCATTGTCACGGTATTTTGCGACTGACCCGCATCCGTATAGTACTGTCCCGCTGCTCTCGTCCACTGGACTCTCTCTCTCTCTCTCTCTCTCTCTCTCTCTCTCTCTCTCTCTCTCTCTCTTTCTCGCGTTCTTGCTCTCTCACTATAGCCTCTCAACTGTAGATTGACTCTCGTGGTGCTCTGTTGTTCGTCTCTCTCTCTCTCTCTCTCT
>UELV01152686.1:0-10863 GCA_900490015.1 Megastigmus stigmatizans
CTTAGAAACCCTAAAATGGGAAGTCTTACCCCACCCGCCGTACTCTCCAGACATTGCTCCTTCCGACTACCATTTGTTCCGATCGATGGCACATGGCCTAGCTGAGCAGCATTTCCATTCTTATGAAGAAGTCAAAGAATGGATCGATTTGTGGATCGCCTCAAAAGACGCATCGTTTTTTCGAGATGGTATCCGACAATTGCCCGAAAGATGGCAAAAAGTAGTGGCTAGTGACGGACAGTACTTTGAATCATAAACAGCTAATCACTTTTTCAGAATAAAGCCTCAAATTTTCGAAAAAATCGGCGGAAGCAAAGTTGTGCACCTAATACATATATTGGCAATTCGAGTGTTTAGTCAGTTTCTTTCAAGATTTGTAAGGTTTATGCTTTGATAAAATGTAATTGCCACTTTTGCGATATATAGTTTTGCGACTGGATCATACTTTACTCGGTGTCGTGCGAAAGGAATTTCAGAGCGCCGTTCAATAGCAGATTTTTAGCCACGAAATGCGATACGATCGCACCTCTGCGCGTGGAGAAACGTCAACATAAAAGTTGCACAACTGGAAAAGTGTGATATAACGCGATTCGGTCGCTCTCTTTCTCTCTCACTCTCTCTCCTTTACTCCTTATAACGCGTCGTCGAAAGGAGAGAGAGAGAGAGAGAGAGGAAGAAAAAGAGGTATAGAGAGAGAATCCGGGGCATTGATTGCTCCGTTTGACGGTTCCATTTTCTTTATCTTACGAGTCTCGCTTTCTCTCTCTCTCTCTCTCTTTCTCTCGCTCGGTCTCGCCGTATTCTCCTGATTCACTATAGTAAGTCATTTATAAATCATACTCGAGGGGCCAGAGTAAGAGCTTTGCACATACATATATATATATACACACACGTATCTGAAGAATTTTATTGGAAAGCCCTTGAAAGAAAGGCTGAAGTCGCACGCGAGCTTGGAAAAGATATAAAGATAGAGAGTGAGGGGAGGGAAGCTGAGAGAGAGAAAGAGAGAGAGAGAGAGAGAGAGAGTAAGATATCGAGGAAACGGCGCGAGAATCTCGAGAACGAGGTCGAGCTTTCGGATATCCGGCGCTTCTGTATCAGCTGCTTTCTCTTCTCCGCCGATTTGCTTCGTCTACGCGTATATATATATATACATGGAAAGAGGGAGCGGAATATCTTTTCGGTGTTATTTTTCTTTGAGCCTCGCAGATATTGTATTGTGCCTTCGAATGGAAAAGAATGACATTTCTCTCCTTTTTTTTTCATCCCCACCCCGCGCGCTGCGAATTCAATTTTTGTAATATTAAAAAAGGCTTCTGTTTTTAAACCCAATGAATTACGCCGGTACGAAATCCCGGAGGCTGTTGGTAGCTCCGAATTCCATCGGTCGATTTTAAAATGAAGAGAAATATTTAAAGTGGTACGTTCCAGTTCGAGTGCCAGATGTGAGATTGAAATTGAGATTTGAAAGTTGCCACGTTCTTTTTCCGACAAATTGATATTTTTTCGAATTTCGTATATACGTATACTTTCAATTTTTTTTTATCGATATTGCTTTTTAATAACGTTTGTTGCGACAGTTTTTTAATTCGAAAAATATCAAGAGCACGAACGTCCGGGATGCGCTTTCGATGGGAAAGCGTTATTTATAGCTATTTATCGAAGCAACGGATCGGACAATAAACGTCATAACAAAGGAAACTAATGATTTTTAAAAGTAGATACTTTGCGCTCGATTGGAGAAGTAAAGTGGCTCGTCGAGCGGCGATAAAGCGGGAAGGAAGAAAAGGAGCTCCGGGGCATCATAATCCTCTCATCCTCTGCAGCTACGGCGTTTTGTCGCAGAGCTATTCGAGAAAACGAGAGGAGAGAATAGTCATAAGGAATGCGACTCTTGCGGGCGACACTATAAAAATTTTCACTATGCAGCTACAACGAGAAATTCTTTTGATAACGCGAGCTGTTTTTCAAAGGAGCGGAATTCTCTCTGCTGCTTTTGCTATTTTTTTATTTTCGAGAAGAACTTGTTCGCGTGTCTGTTTAATTAAAAGCTCAAGTGGACAACTATACCGAGTACGACACGCGATTACAAAGGAACTTTTATATCCCTACTACATAGAATTTCACCTTTTTTTCATCATCAGCGATCAAAAATCACGATAATTCCTGCCGCGTTCCAAAGCTCATCGGCTACAGCCCCCAAAATCCTCCTAAAATCTCAATCCCCCAAATGACCTTACGCGCAAGCTGATCCTCACGAAACCTCACGACGAAGGCCGCGCCCAAAACTAAACGTATACACACAGCACCGGCAGCCACGGAACGAACGACAACACGTTTCCCCTCCCGTCCCTCCTTCCCTCGTTAAAGTCAAGTCTGCACGTCAGGTAAAGTCAGCTATATAGCCTCTCCCTTCCTCTTCCGTCATCCGCAAATCCGCGACACATCCTATATTCTCCCCGCCCCGCACTCCTCGAGTCAGCTCACACAGACACACATATAGATCTCCTTTGGGTGGTGCACGCGCGAGTATATGGCCGTATATCTAAGCCCTCCTCCCCGCCCCTCGGTATAGACAGGTGACTTTACACGCTCTCCTACCTTCTCCTTCTCCTCTCGCATATATATAACCGCTCCATCTTATGTCTCGGATATAGACCCAACCGCAAGCCCTTCGCGATGTACGTGTATGTGTGTGTGGGGGGGTCTGTGTATAGGGAGGCCCTCGAACGCATTATGTACACACACTCGGCCATTTGTCCAAGACGCTCGGGCGTCATCCATCAACCTGTCCCACGGATTCGTCCCTACATCCTGCTGGTTACCCGCTCGGTTTGCACACTCGGCAGACTGTATATGTATACCGTGTACAGGCCCTATGTACGTGCGCGAGCCCCGGAAACTTGCATTTTGGATTTCACCTTCGATGGTTAGATTATGTAACTGCGAGCTGAGATTCGGATCGATTTTCTTAGAGTTTTCCAGGCTTATATGCGCAAAGGGTTTTCGCGGATTGAGTTGTGGGAATTGATCGATGATGATTAAAAATGAAAATGGGTATATCCGTTAAATATGGTAAATACATTTATCATTGGATATTAGGTCTTAAAAGTTTACGGCTACCATCGATTTCCGTTTATCGATGTCTAATGAAAAGTATGACATGTAATGTCTTTGTAACCGCTTATCTTTTTAGAGCCGGCGTAAAATTTGTGACTGTATAGCGATCGAGGCTTTTAAAGCCCAATTCAATTTATGTTCTCGATTCATGCTCCGCTGTATTAAAACCTATCTCGGAAAGATCTCGTTACATAGGGCATCTCGCTGACCTATGATTTTCATTCAACGGCCAGCAAATAATGCTATTTCATATTATAGATTCACGCGATGACATTTATATATACCGAATAAATAGGGATTAACTTCCCGAAGAGCTGAATTGAGTTTGAGTTTATTTATTATGACTAAGGGCACGAGGTATCAATATGTATCATTTATCATTTTTCATTAATTCTATTATTTTCTCTTGTCACGATTACCATACATGACGATCTAAGCAACATTTAATATGACAAACCAATCGAAGTTTATCGTCGTGATAGAATAGAAAGCAAGTTTAGAAACTCATGAAAATAAAGGTTTCTCGGCCCTCGTCAAATTATTATCAATCCGAACATACAACCTCTCAATATTCCAAACTCGCAGCACGAGAGCCTCAAAAACAGCTCGGGCAGACGCAGACACAGTTTTTCGCGCTCGACTCGCGCAAACTAGATCGAGAAGTGCAATCGGGCGCGTGGAATCCTTAGAGAGAAGCAACGACGACGACGTCGAGGACGACGACGAGGACGACCAGGACGATCACGAGGAGGACGAGAGGAGGTTTACCCTCGGGCGTACGTTATATAACAGGGTGAGCGCGTCGAGTTTGCCCGTGGGACCTTCGCGGGTCGAGCGTTTGTTCTCTTCTCTCCTTTTCTTCCTCCTCCTCCTCCTCTCGGCCACACGCCGATTGTCTCGCAGACCTCGTGCGCACCGCACACACACAAACTCAATACCAGCAGCCGCCCGGCAACTGCAACTTTTGATCGCCCGACTTGTTTTATCGCGACTACCGTTTCGCGCGATGCCACTTCTATAAAGACCGATAAAGACGCTGGCTTTTTACAGTTGTAACGAGTGCTTGAGAACTTTTTTTTTTTTTTTTTTTTTGCTGATTTTTGAGGAAATCTAACTGTGGGGAGAGAGAGAAAACTTTGAGCATCGACACTCTTCTACTTTCAGTTTTGAATTTTGTGCACAGCAGTTTTTTGAAAGAGATTCGAAAGAGATTTTCTAAAACGTGTGGGTAGAAAAGTTTATCGAGTGGTGCGAATAGATAGGACTCCTTATTCTTGTTTTTCTGCTGGGCTTCGAAAATCATACAAAATTTATTCATCCACCTACTTTTTTTTTGTATATCATTCATTTTTACACTATAACATAGCGTAATAAAGTATTGCAGGTGAACGATGGATTGGCAAGTGCAAGTAGTAACAGTCAAAGTAGCGCCGGCCACGAACTCATCCCATCCAAACAAAGAAGAAGCCGTCATAAATTGAAAGACCTCGCGAATGAATTTCGACCGTCCCGATGACAGACCCGAAACTTTTCTCGCCTCTCGTACGCGCCGCGGCGTCCTCGTGGAGAAGTGAACAGAGTCACTCGTATAGCTGCGGCGGCAGTTGTACGCCCCAGAGCCTGGGATTCGTCTACCCGCGCGCATATAAACGTCCCGAGCAATCGCTCTCCTCCGTGTCGTTTGCTTTTACGGCTCGCCTCCTCCTTATTTCCATTAACTGCCGCTGCCGTTACTCCTGTGCATTCTACATATACATATATATATATGTATGTGTGTGTGTAGTATATATCCCATTTTCGACAAACGTAATACGCGTGTAACTGTGCCGTCTATTTTTGGACTGATATTTATTTATGCCGCGTTTCGTATATGGCTGCACGGCACTACGTTAGCTATTTTATATAGTGAAGGAAATGTTGGGATTTTTTTCGTAAATTAAAAAATGCTGTTGGTAAAAGGGTACTTAGGGTGTATCCTCTAGGTATTCGGTGAACATTCTGTTACAAAGTTACAAGACATTTTTCATTGTTCAGTCCAACTATCCCTCTAATACTAATACGATTGAGACTATATTGCTTCGAAGACTCGAACATACTTCAAACTTGAAGAAAAAGCCATCTTTTGATATACATTTTCTAATACACAATACAGAGAGTTTTAAAAATATTAATGGATTAAAAGTACACCACCTCTAAACATCACTCCCAGCCACAATTACAATTTTCAAGCCATATAGCATATAATTTAGCGCAAAAGAGACACAGAGCTCGGCCAGACGCAAAGCCGCATACACACACACAGAACTGCACTACACACGCCGTAGGAAATATATGGCGGCTCTCCAACAGAGTGTTTCCGATACAGCAGCAGCAGCAGCAGCAGCAGGAGAAACAGCAGCGGCTCTCCCCTCGATCTGCGAGAGCGAGAGCGAGAGAGAGAGAGAGAGAGAGAGAGAGACAGGACTGCGGTCGGTTGTCGGCTACAGATAAGCCGGGCAAGCGTTGCTCTTACTCTCTACATGTATACGGCCAATTGGATCGAGATCGAGTAATGGCCGATATCGATGCCAGTGCAGCAGGAGAGGATGCGGGACGAGGATATGTGTAAAGGATGTACGCGTGTAGCCGGACCGAGATGGCCTGTAAGATTTTTCGAGGTTGCGATCACCGAGTTACGCGCGAATATTGAGAATTTGTATTTTCGTTTCGTGCCGTGGACAATTATCGAGATTCAGAAGAGGATTAATAAAATAATCGTAACGTCCAACGATCAAAAAGCAGCTTGATCTAAGCACAGCTCTACCATCTGTAATTCATGAGTTTAGAATCGAAACCAGCAGCAGGGGAAAGAAAAATGATCCATTCGGAGCTTACAAAATTTCCAGCCCACACCGGCTATCCCACCTATAAACGCACGCGCACACAGTCGAAGTGAACCGCTCGGCCATCCTTTGTAGTAGTTTTTATCGATGAGGATATATAGCACGTCCCCCAGCAGCAACATCGTGGGGCGTTAAAAACTTTGATTAACAGCGCGTACGCAATTTGTCTTTCTTATCTCGTCGAAACTGTTGCTCTTCGAATTTATGGTTTCACTTTAAGCGATAGCGCGGTCCTGCACTCGACCACCACCACCACCACCACCGCTATACCTCCCCATCCATACAGAATAGAAAAGTAATACGAGCTGCATCGGCTCAATTTTGTACCGGACGATCGTATAACAAGCCGAAACCGCCAAGTCGCTGGAGCCGCTCTCTGTGTTATTTGAAATTTACAAGTGACGAGCTCATTCGAGCTGCCTGAATTATTTATGGATGGCGCAGGTTCAATGAATTCGACGTGGGGGGAACGAATTAGCGTCTATTAGAAGCCCGTTCAATTAGAGCTATTTGACTATGTGGCTGCTGAGTTACGGATCGGTTGGATCTGTTAGACGCACAACTTTCTTTCAATTCGTTTAGGGAAGATGCTTTTATTCTAGTGATGTAAAATTCATTGCCGTTTGGGATAAATGAATTATTTTAAGAACAAGTTAAAAGCAATGGTAAATTAAGATATTTCACATTGTAAAGCAGTCTATAAGCCGCTAAAAAAGCAGAAAGAATTCGATTCCTCCGCGGCGTCGTCGATGGAGAAATTCGTATATCTCGTAACTTACGAGCCGTACGATACTCCCTCGAATCTCAACCGCTCCACATATATATAGTAGAGGAAAAGAGGGAAGTGAGCGTAGGAGAAAAATTGCACAGGACACGTGATTGCGCAGCGATAAGTGAAAATCCCGTAGCGGCGCGTCGGCCCCCCGTGAAATAGCACAAGTGAAAGAGTCGAGCGAGCGCATGCCTTCGCGGAAGCTGATTATATATAAGGCTCGTATAGGTGAGGCTGCCGAGGTGGCAGTTGGCTCATTCATCATACTGAGGAGCGAGATATAGACTGCGCCGATGTATATATTGCGGGGATCGGAGAGAGAAATATCGACGCCAGAGAGAGAGAGAGAGAGGAAGGAAGTAACGAGAATAGTAGTGCGCTATTTATGCAGCGCGGAATGATTTAGTCAAGCGCATTAGCGTTTCTCTGGGGTAAAGACTGTTGAGTAAAGTTTTTTTTATCGAATTTTCGCAATCTAATAATTATCGAATCCTTCCACAAACAAGAAAATATTCCAGGCACAAGGAGCTCATTATGCAGTCGCGCATTCGCGGTATTGACATAGATTAGCTGGCCACTCGTAGAGTTTAGGGACGACACGTCCATTAATTTGAGAACGGTTCATCGGCAAAATGATCGCTTTCCCATTTGCGTCGAGCATACATATACACACAGAGAGATATCCGCACAAGCGCATACACACACACACACACACACACACACACACACACAGACACACATACTCGGATAGCGCGCGCGAGGCAGGGCCGCAGAATTAATCGAGTCCTCGTGCGAAAATTTCACCCCACCGTGTAGCTGCGCGCGCCCTCGTAACTCATCCACTCTGCTTCTGGTCTCTCTCTCTCTCTCTCTCTCTCTCTCTCTCTCTTTTTCTCGCTCTCTCGCTATGTGCATTAGGCGCCGTACGCGCGACACGTGAAATCGAGAATAAAACTTAACCTTAAGCCCGTGATCGAGTCTTTACGCTTCGTGCCCCGTGGAAAAATGATTTTTCACCACCGTATGGTTCGAATTGAAACGCGAGTAATTACTCATAAGCTAGAATAGTATACTTAACGAAAGAATATGAATCGTGTCGAACAAATAAGGCTCAATCCAATCGATCAATTGCTCCGAATCTCGAATCGATATGCAGCTTTGGTTAATTCAACTTTAGCGAGGTCGCGTTATATACACACACATATATAGAACGCACTATATTTATATATCGGATATGTACACATCGGATTAGCAATGAAGTGCACCGAACTCCAGCCGTTCGCGCGCATATATATTATGTATTTGGGTGAATTAAATATTAATGCGCCGCGCAGGAGTGGGAGAGAATCGGACACGTGAGCATAATGTACGATGTTGATAGGCTTAATGCGGAATTAGAGGATATATTGCGCGCGCGAGCTCCGATATACCGAGCTGCTGTCCGTTTAAATTGGACTGCATCGCTTCATTACCGTAATGAGATGATCGGCTAGCTAGTTCGAGCAAGAGAGAAAGAGAGTCTCTAGCTAATTTCTCGCTTCCGAGCCTATGTATATACGCATATACAGGTAAAAATGCGCATGTATAGAACTGGCGGTGGCCGTGGTGGCGGTGTATAAGGGTTATGTACACGCGGCGATATCGCCCCCAGGCACTGGTTCCAACTCTCTCTCTCTCTCTCTCTCTTTCTCTCTCTCGTTCGCTTGCCGAGCGGCTCTTGATTAATAGCCCGAGCATAAATTTATACCAGCTCTCTCTCTCTCTCTCGCGCGGATTCGCGTGGCTGGCTGTCTCGTATTTTCGTTTCGTTTCGCAGCTCGTTATTACGGCCCCCGCGAGCTTTATACGTTAATAATCTGTCGGCGCTGTTGGTGGCTGCTGTGCTGCTGCTGCTGCTGTGACATTTCTCCCGCGTCAGTTTTGACTTTCGAACGTCGGCCAGCTTGCCGCTATGTAATTTCTTCTCGCCAACGAACGTAACGACGCACCGGGATCGATTTTGTATAATATATTACTCGTGGATTTTTTGCTGGCGATAGAGACGTGCGTGCTTTCTTTTCTCTTTTGAGAGAACGGATGTTTATGATGCGAGATGAAATGTTGTACAATTGAAATTGGTTTGTTATCGTGTTTACTTTTGATGGCGTCGGTGATTTGCGTAAGTTTGTTCAACGATTGTCGAAATCGTTCGTGAAATTGATTGATATGTGACGGATTGGTGCAGTACACTAAACTAACGCGAATAAATTTGCTAGCTAGATCGATTATAAATACGGGGCTTTTGACAAGAATATTATAATCAATGTTAAATGTTAGAGATACAGAAATTTATGAATTAGAATAGTTCATTTGGGAATTATCATCGATTAATAATTTGTTGTACTATGTAAAGCAGTGTTATATGGACTGGTTGTGTAAAACTGCAACTGAAGTCACAGTAATACATTTCGAGAATCAGCATCAAAACTCTTACATTTCATCACTTTTCAATCTCAAAACTAAAACAAGTAAAATCACGCGGCAGTCAGTCATTTCAAGTCAAAAAGTAAAAGGGAGCAAGAGAGAGAGAGAGAGAGAGAGAGAAGAAATGAAGTGCGGCATAATGGCGCTCGAATTCGGCGTCGGGTCGAGCGCGTAATGCAGTAAAAGCCGTTAAAGCGCGCTTTCTGCCGCGCGGCGCGTGCTGTTAACGACTGATCGACGAGCATGAAAAGACGAGTTATAAACGGCCCTGCACACGCGAGTCGCCACGTATATACGCGCGTATATGAGGCTCGATCAAGCGGCAGCGGCGGCGGCTCCCGAAAAATTAATGGCTTTTAATAAACGAGAGGCGCGCGAGCAGCGGCGGTCGTCAGATTCGGCGGGGTTGAATTTGATAAAGGCTGCGCACCGAGTCGACCAAGAAGCTCTACACTGCCCTGCTGCTGCAGCTTTTTGACGTTTGCGCGTGACGTCGCGAGGGTGCATTATTATATCGATTCCCAACGAAACATGCCAATTGGTAAATGTGTTGCTTTCTGTGTTTTAAATCATACGTCCGCGGAGTAAGGATTAAAGGATTTTTTTTTGCGAAGAAAGGGCTTATACGGAATGTATTTAATCGATACTTTTGTACAGCGCGTTTATTTTTAACGATTTTCGTGAATGACACTTTAAGCGAGTACGCGTCAGCTTTTTAAAGGCTGACACGGTCTGCAGTTGATAAAAAATGCGCTTTCAAAACCCTTCACCCTGCATCCCCGTTCGTTTTATCCAAAAATAAACGTTCTAAACTGAAAACCCGTCATCGGTCCGATAAAGAAAAACTGATGCTTTCCCAATTTCCTACTTTCCAACAGAACCAAAAGATCGCTGTACAATACTTTTGACCGTTAATGTAGTATCTATACATGTACAGCACTACGTAGAGTTCACTAACCATACATCAAGCCACGCGAGCAGAAAGAAACGAGAGAGTGAGAGGTAGAGAGAGATAGAGGCTACACACTGCACGTATACGCACCTGTGCATCACCAGTGTGGAGACTCGAGTGCAATAGCGGCGGTCGGTTTGTCAGCCACGCGTCGAACCGTGAAATTACAGCCTCGCACGCGGCCCGGGGGGGTCCGATACACCCGATTGCAGTTACCGCGGCGCGCCCAACTCTCCTCTCCTTTGTTTTTCCTCCTGCAACCGCCGCCATTCTTTTCCTATACTCTTTTTTTTTTCAACCGTTCGCCCTTTTTTTCGCGCGCGCACGCACATCTTGTAATTGCCCGCCTGCGGAACGAGATAACGTGGATTTTGTCGTTTACTGGTGCGGCTCCCGAAATATATGAAAAAAAAAAAAAAAAAAATACCAATTTTTCGCATCGCGTAAGATATACGGACCTGTACAGCGGAAAAAAGTTTGGGAAAAATCATTTCGCGCGAAATTCCGCATATATAATCCCCTCGTGGCAATATCACACGCTCGAGCGATTCTCCACGGGCGTTGCGGCAGTCAAAAAGCGGCGCCCCAGCCTCGCATTGTCCACGTTCGAAGATTTAGATCGCAACGACTGCCGGCAACAATAGCTCTACACACACACACACACACACACACAC
>UELV01152691.1:0-55723 GCA_900490015.1 Megastigmus stigmatizans
TTTTATTGTTCCAACACTTGCTCTTTCAGCATCAAAACAACAATATACAGATACAAGTTCATTTCAAACGAACATACCGGAATCTATAAAATCACGTCGCGTATACCCAAAAGGTATATCGCTCGATCGTGGATTTTCATCAACGGTATATATATACTTGATACCGTGAACTTGACCGCGTGAAAACTAGAACTTATATACTTAAAACACATCATCGACTCGATAAAGCCTTATGACGTTATTTGCGCTAAACCGAGTGCTCGCGACAATGTTAAAAGAAAAAAGAATCAAGAGCATGTCGACAGTAAACATTTGTGACACAAGAGAACGCATATACGCGCTTATCAATTTAAAAAACAGTTTTGTGCACGTGCTACACGAGGATCTATCATAACCTCGTTTCTGCATTCACCGGTTCACACCGATTCTCCAGACCGTTTCTTTATCCATCGCGAGAATTCTCAATAAATTCTCTCTCTCTCTCTCTCTCTGTATTGCAGCAGTTCACCGAATCCATCGGCATATAGCTTCGTTTTTCCAGCGACGCGCACCGACAGTATATGTATAACATATTAAGAAACAACAATGGACTCGTGTCCACAGTGGACAATCACCATTTTCTCGCGGGTGTCCAAAAACGCGCTGCTTTTTTTTTTCTAAATACTCTCCGATAGCCACTGGATGCACCTTTGCTCATCGGTCGGCTGACGCATGTCCTACTGTATATTCCTCTCTCTCTCACTCACACACACACACACACACACACACACACACACCAAAAAACAAACACAGACAAACACCCACACAGTAGGACTCTTTTATCAGTAGCTCACGCGAACGGTAGACCGCGGCGCGATTATTGATCGCGTAACGCGCCACTCGCTCTCTCTCTCTCTCTCTCTCTCAGAGACTTGGCAATAGCTTTTGATACATCGCGCGCTCCCGAATAACACTATGTATAAAACGGTATCCCGCGGGCCAAAATACACAACGCCTCTACAATCGAATGTTTATGTATACAGTGCGGTAAAAGCGCGTAAACCATATATAGGTGTACAGAATACACAGCGATTCACGGTTACGCCCCGAGATCGTCGCTAAAATCGACTCTGCGGCGCATTATTTCGTCTCTTACTTTTTTTTATCGTTCGCGCGGACGTATTCCTCAAATATTTGCACCCATATCTCGCTGTCGCCTGATGCGTGCGGCCAACTGTGCGCGCCTTATATATAGGCTATTGCATATATAGGTATATAGCGGCAGTCGTATATAGACGCCGACACCTCGGCAGCTCGTGAATATAATTATGAAAGCTCGTGGTGCGGCGCGCCAGTGTGTATCAATGATATCTGTTTGTGTGTGTGTGTGGCGCGCGGCAGAAAGAGACAGCAGATATGTGAGGCTATAAGGCAGGGTATAGGAGTCGCGAAGGCGATTCGGCGCCGGTGGATCGACACACTCCAGCAGTGTTACAACGCCCGTGAAAGCGACCGGTCGATCTTTTTTATACATATCCTATTATCACACGCACACAAAAGATAGTTTCGGGACTGTATATACAGTGTGCTCTTTTGTTTTGTCATTTTCGTGCACGCTGCAGCATATAGGATCGGTACATGCGCGAGTGCAGTGCAGTGGTTGTGCAGTATAACAGTGGAGTTTTGGATATAGCAGGATGCACTTTTTCGAGACGATTAAGAAGTAAGTTGGATGATTTACGAGCGCGTTGCCTAATATGATATGCGAAGTCGAAAGTGTAGCCACTTTGAAAGTTTGCCGAGCTTTTGTTTGCAGGGATGAAAGTGAACGTGCGAGAATTTTGAAGGGATGGATGTGCAGGGTTTTACGTTGGGTAGGTGCGCTGCAGACTCGGTTGTCGCTTCATGTGCAGGGATTAAGCTTTTCTGGGAGATTTTTGGGCACAGGGTGTTTGATATAATATACATTAATAATTTACGTATACTCTGTGCCTGGTATGAGTGTCAAAAGGAACATTGCGAAAGAGATTGAGAATAAATTAGGTTGTATGTTTAAAACTTCTTATATACTGACTGAGGCTACCATTTGATTGTTTTTATTTCTTTCCTTTATAATAAACTATATTCATTTAAATTCAGATCGAACCCCATCCGAGATTCTTTTCTGCACCAAAGTCATATCTTTTCTCGATACAGTAGTGAAATATCGTTTTTCATCAGGTGAAAGTCGAAGATCTAGAAAACACGCGGCGCATTATACAGGATGACATTTGAATGATTTATCGTCAAATATGTTAAAAGATAGAATCACATATTACACATAACCTTTTTTTTTATTGCAGTGGAACTCTCGCGCTCTTCCAACAAAATGTTTTGTTTTTATGTTGTGCTCGTACAGGACGTCAAATAGAGGTTTATTAGCTGTGTCCAGGAAAAGTTCGTTTCGTGCTATTGTGATTGATATTTCATCAATTTCGCACTCGATCGAAAGGAATTTTTATTTCAGTTTTGATAAAAAACTACGTATATCGAGTCTAATCGACTCGTGAACGTGTCAAAAAGTTAAAACATTAAAAAGAGTTTAAAAAACCTTTGCTTTTTTAAAATTACGATATACATAAGAATAAAGTGGACAGAAAAAATTATGCATCATGTATATTTTTAGTAATATTAAAAAAATATATATATATTTTTCACAGTCGTGTCATGTGGCTCTAAAAGATCCCAGAATATCTTGAATGTTCTTTTCGAGTCTACTCTGATGACAGTATTATATACACCATTTTTATATATCGTGCGTGATTACAGCCTATCAATGATAACGAAAGATACGCACATCAGCGCCGTTATTATTCATCGCCAAGCACAACATTCGCATAACGTCTGTATATATAATTGGGAGCATTTACAACCGCACATTTCCCGCACACACTGATGTCGAGTTTTTTTGTTTTCCTGAAAGTTCGCGGCCTCGATTTCTTTTATACATATATACAAATGCCAAAATCAGACCTCGACGAAGCAATTGCGACCTTCGTTCTGCATCTTTCGGTGCGAGACAGTTATACATATAGCCATGACAAATATTCTCTCCTCCGGAGTGTCATTAAAAAATTTCACGCCTCGCTTATGACGCGTGAAAACTTCTTCGGAACACCGAAATTTTCGCTCCGTATCGTGTACATAAGTATCAGCGATAATGACGCATGTGCAATCAGGCAAAACTTCGACTTCGCTTTAATCGTTCGAATTTGTGCGCGTGCACAAACAGAGGTAATGATGTGTACTTGCTTTCGCAACCACGCACGCGTATAAGAAGAGGAAAAAAGGTCTCAACGTCAATTGTTACTCTTGGATATTGGCAGAACTTCAAAGGGAGCTCTTAGCCCTCCGTCGCGATGCGTAAAACTCCATTCAAAGAGTCTCGGTATAATAATAATAATCATGCGTTTCGATATATATATATATATATTTAATGGGAAGCTGCTCGGGAGTCTCTGGGCACGAAAAAGTCGTACATACACGGTATTTCTCGCGATATTGTCAAAGACAAGTAGGTATATGCGCGAGAGAGATGCTCAAACGTAGATGGATGGGTGTAGAAGAGATGCGGAGACGCGAGAAAGCTCCTACGACTCTTTTTTCTCCCCTCTACTCGACGCGTGCGCGCCGGATATATCTTATACTATTATACGGGGAGCTACTCGAGTCTCACGGAAGAGGGATATATGTACATATAACGAGAATGGAGAAGGAGAAAGATGATGGCTGTTATGCGGGTGTACAGCGCGAGGTGTGCGTAATAAAGGGAAAAACAGGGAGGGATGACGCTGGCAAGATGCGTATATATATATATATAGAGCGAGAAGAGTAGAAGCACGACTGCTCGAGAGGGAGGGGAAAATTTGTGTAATTTTTCGTGGGCAAAGATGCTGATTGTTGGTGGCATGGGATATATATATACACTCTGCTTTTGCCTACGATGCTGCGAGTGAAATAAGAGTGATAAATTGCGGTGCTCGTGCGCGTTTCTTACGCTTTGTACATCTCGGATGATCATTGGAATACGTATATAAGATATGAAAGTTTTTTAGTTTTATACTTTATTTTATTTTTGATCGCGCAATAAATGCATCTAATTTACAGTTTTATGGCAGTTGTGCGATTAAAGGTATATAACGTGAGGCCTCGAATAAAGAAAATAATAATGATTTTTACTTATATAAGTACCGCAGAGATGCAATTAATCGTGTTTACCTGGCGAGTATTTTTCAAAGCAACACGTGTTGAAAAAGGGAAACTTTAGATCTAACAATCTTTCCTTGAAAGGGGGTGAATAGCACTGGAATCTAGCCAAAACATATAGAAGAGCTGTATATACCATCATTTACGTACACTAATAAATTTGGGATAAACATGTTGAGAAAGTGGTAAACAGACTTTTTAGAGATTCTGCAAATGAATAATGTAAGTGGTCGAGATATATAGTATTTGATGAATCATCGTGTAAATGGCGAGCGAATATCCAAATATATAGGGTAATATTATGTTTCAAGGAATCGATCAAGGATAATGTATGTAGCATTTGGATGAAAATTCAAATTCGGGCTTTTGTCGAAAATTATATATATATACTTTGTATGATAATGGATAGTTCGGCTTCATGTTTACCGTCTTTTAAAAGGACAAGGAAGGAAGAAAATCTATGTAACAAAATTGTTTATAGATGAGCTGAATTTGAAAAATTTTACGATCTCATTGAAATGTATAAAATGATTTATAATATTATTCTTTATGATCTTGCATATTTTGAATTTAGCTTATCGCAAGTAAAAGTATTATATACTAATTTGACAAACTTTTTATCGAAATTAGCTCCGGTCAAACTTCTCGGGAATGTAATTTACCTTTTGATATTCCAGTCCGCACGATGATGTCGAAGTTAACTTTTATACTACACGTGAATCGTTTGGCAGTTTATATCACATATAGATTGTGAGAAAACTTTTGCGTTGTCAAAGAAAACAGCGTAGGTCAAGTCTTACCGCATTTGATTGAATAAAAATGTTTGGGCGAACGAAGAGAATTTACGTTACGACATACGCTTTTAATCGTATTTGGTCGCGTTGATGCCGCAAAAGTGCTCTAGCTAAATTTTTCGGGAAAATACAGCGCTTTTAACACCATTACGCAATCATCATCTCGACTGTATCGCAACGCCTATACCAATTATAACATTTATACCAATGCATACAGACACACACCTTTTCCACGAGACTATAACGATCGTACATCCCAAATCCGCTGTGCGCGCATTACCTCATCTCTCAATTTTATCCCCCTCACGGAAAGTTCAAAGCCACATACATGCATATATATCACAGAGAAGATAATCGTTGACTGCAGGTCACACGATCTTCAAGATCAGTCGAGCGCATACATATACACGTGTATATATACATGATATAGAAAAGCCGTGAGTGGTTGCAATTGCGCGCGGGCTGATATGCAAATGCCGCCGGTTTATATATCTATGGGCGCACGGATCATTATATGTGTAGGCGCACACGCGATCGCTCTTTATAAATGCAGTTGCGGCACGTCGTCACGTCGCCTCTCTCTCTCTCTCTCTGCTTTACACACACACACACACACCACATCACACGATGCGTTTATTCGAAGAGAGAGAGAGAGAGAGAGAGAGAGAAATTCGCAGCATAGGCTAATTAGCCGCGCAGACGCGCACCGCCACCGACTCGCGCGACAACCAGAGAGAGAGAGAGAGAGAGAAAGAGGGGAGTGTGTACGTATGGTATAGATCAATCGAGTCGAGCTACTGCTGCTGCTGGAGCTCTTCAGTCGAGCGCCGCTCTTCCACGTGTGCGGTACGTGCGGAGCGCCTCCAAATATCCGCCATCTCTCTCTCTCTCTCTCTGCGTGTACGTGTACCCAGTAAAAAACGTTAGGGTTGCTGCTGGCTGTTTTTCTTTTTCTTTTTCATTTTCGCTACAGAGGGGAAGCTCGAGGGTCGCGCGTGAATGGAAATCTCGTGGCTTATGCTTATTTCTCCTCGTTTCAAGAGGATATTTAGGTATATATATACATGCCGCGGCTCGTTCTCGGGAATTATAGATGCGCTTGGCGGCAGCGGAACAGCGGCACTTTCCCTTTGATCCTTTTGTTCCGCGTCTGCCGATCCTTTGATATACGCAACCGAGCCGCTGCCTGTATATATGTGTATAATATAACTTGCTCTTGAACCCGCGGGGGGTGTATACCCAGACTCCATTTTTTTTTGTTTTTTTTTTCGCGGAAAAAGGGAATGATAAATTCGAGTGCATGCCGGCCGTCTGCAAACGGAGAGTTTGTATTTGAATGTTTATATATATATATGTAGAGTTACAGCGCGCAATGTTTACTCATTGGCATTACCATAATTGCCTCTCTAACTCTCTCTCTCTCTATCTCTCTGTACCTCTTGACGCAGTCAATGGGAGCTGCTCCGAGTAAAAGCCGCTCTCTTTTGACGAAAGGGTATATAAGACGAGTTGAGAGAGAGAGAGAGAGAGCTTTAGCTCCGGTCCGCGACTCTCGAGCTCGGCCCACGAATCAATGAAATATAACGAATCGCAATTGAGTTTCATTCCGCCTGTCTGCAATTATTTCTCTCTTATCTCGCTCACTCTCGAGACATTATTATTGGGAATTTAATTACTCGGAATTGCTGCGAGAACGGAAATTGTCTCTCTCTCTTTCTCTCTATTTGATGTGTACATGTTGAAATTAAATTTGCCGCCGGTCTGCCGGTCGGCTTATTATACGCGGTGTATATAACTCATTGCCGATAATATCGATTCACGGATTTGTGTTTTATTAAACGCGCGCGCAACTTTTAAGCATTACTAATTTTTTATTTATGCGAGCCTTGATAAAGGACAGTGAAATTACTCTATCGATGGTTTTATTGTGACGGAATGAAAAAGGATATTTATATAGCTGATTAATTCGATCTTTTTTTTTTTAAAAAGAATTTAATATTTTCTAATAGCTGATTGTTTATCTGTGATACATCGAATACGTGACACGCGACTATAGAAAATGAAAATTTATAATTGCTGAAAGTTTATAACAATATAAAGTCAAAGTATGGAGCGGACTATATAAAGCAGCGCGATTAAAGCGCAGTGTGCAAGTCAAAAGGGCGCGCGAGCGTAATCGCGAGTGAAAAGGTATGCTAAATCAAGTATATATAACGCAACCTATCGATTTTACGACGATCAGCGCGTGGCTATTGAATAACGATGTATATATACAATCAGGTCGTCGGCGTACTTATACTTTGGCGCACACACACGGGCGATAATGACCGAAAACGACCAACTGCTCAAGTGCACGTGTCCCAGGAAGCTCTATAATATCGACAACATTTCGGAGGCTCCGATAGCTGCTCCAGCAGCTATAAACGCACCCGAGAAGTGCGCGACACGAAGAGTCTAGCCTTGTAGACGAAATAAGGAGAGAAAAAAAGCTGCTGCCACTGTTGCCGCTTCGTCGAGCGTGCAATTATTAAGTTTTAATTGATACTTGGTTAGTAAGTACCGTGTGCTAATGTTTCCATTTGCCTCCGCTTATAAACCCGTATATACACGCCCGATCGAGAATTTGCATTTCAATCGAGAACTCGGCGCGTGGTGCGCATCCGCTATATATATATATAAGCCGCGAGTATAAGAGAGCCTCGTCAATTTATGACTTTACGACACGGAAGTGAACTTGCACGCTTATAAGTGGCCCCTCCAGTTCTATTCTTTTACGTTGCAGTGTGTGTGTGTACGTTATGTTTTTTTTTTGGCTCTGCAGAAAAAATTCAGTACAGTTGGTATAGAATTAAAAAGTTAGATTTCTATTGTGCTATAGTTGATTTTAACTCTTTTGAACGCGAGGTGGACGATATGTATATTACTGCAGGTTATGCGGAGACGCAACGTCATAGTGCGCTCCAGTTTTTCGATCAAAAGCACGCGATTGTGCGTCTACATTAGCGTGTTAAGCGGATTCTGTATAGCTTTTTCCTTTTCTTATCCTCAATTGTAAATTCAAATTGAAGGTCATAGACATGGCATTATTGTGATTTTACATTTTTTTTTTTTTTCAATTTTCCCACAATAGTACCAATAATTTCTTTCCTACTTTTCTAGCATCGAGCTATTCAAAACGAAATAGCCTCTAAATTTTCCTCTCCATCTTCAAAAGAGAGCAAAGCATAGGTACAAGTATCTTTCGTCGTGCACATCAAAATTCCCCGCCTTATTAATCCGAAATTGCGCGCCCCCACTAAAAATATACGCAGCTGCTGCACTTTTAAAAATATTCGTCTTTATAAATTACCAGCAGCATTCGCGCATTCATATTTTCATCCCTTTTGTTTTCAATATTACGTGTGAGCCGCGTGTAGCATTTGCCGATAAGCCTTGGTATACGCGTTGAAAGAGGCGAGTGCAGTGTGGATTCGTTGCAGTCGGATAATCTATACACGTCGACACACGTGTGTATGTGCGTGTAGCTCAAAGGGTCTTTTTCCCATTTTCTCCATCCTGTGTTTTTCGCATGTATTATTTTTACATCGTACTGTTAACGTTTTCGCCAGTGCTCCGCGTGCTTTACATGCGGATTGTAATGGGTTTTATCGAATTTTTTTCCGCGGCGATTTCAGTTGAAGGCTTTAGCTTTTTTTTTCGGAAAGAGCTTTTTCAATACAGGATTGAAATGTGAAAGCTATTGTTAAACGTAAGCTTCTGTCAATCGTGATAAAATTATCAGAGTAAAAATTCGCATTTCTAATAAATTGCAAACGGTTATATGCGTCTTTGGTATATCCAGTTGATTGCTGTTGCATACAAAATGTTCTTTCATTTTCATTTGTTTCCATCAATCAACGCCATCTCTTTTTAATCATTATACATTTATAGGGAAAAAAACACTTTATATTCATAAGTTTTACATACTAAATGTTTATATATAAGCAAAGCTCCATTGTTTAAATGTGGAATTTCAACCGGATTGAGGCCAAATATGTTTCATAAATAAGGGTTTTCTTGCAAATTTGATACATCAGAGAAATGAATAATTTTAATTATGAAGATAAACATGCAAACCATAATTTTATTGAAATACAGCACATCATCGATAATCTCTCGTATCCATTTAAATATTGGGAAAACAATTGAAAGAATATAGTAAATAACTTACAACTGTTACCTAAATATATATTATTGGAATCTAACATGGGAGCGGAGTTAGGGGTTTAAATCCGCTATTTTTGATCACGTGTCACCGTATCAGCCAATCGCTTATGAGAATTTGTGAATTGAGATGCTTTTATATTTTGCCACCAGATGTTAACCCATTAACGCCCAAATGTCGATTTTTTCAACTCAACTTTCGACGCTATAATTTTTAATGTAAACATCCTGGGAAAAGCTCAAAATACAGTGTTTCCGATAGTATAAAGTCTTATCTTTCAAATGCCGTTGCCAAAATTGCCCTTTAGTGGGTGCTTATACTTATCTCGGCTTCTAATGAATAAAATTAAAAAATTCTGGCTAGGTTTCAAACAGGAGATGTTCCGATCAACTTTGATCTAAATAATAAGCACCCACTGAGACTTTTTCAAATTCAAAATATCGAATTTAAAAAGAAAATTCAAAAAATTACGTTTTTTTCCGAAAAATAAGCTATAACTTTTTTAATTTGACGTTTAGGTAAATTCTGGCAGAGGCATTTGAAAGATCAGACTTTATACTATAGGAAACACTGCATTTTGAATTTTTCATAGGATGTTTACATTAAAAATTATAGCGTCGAAAGTTGAGAAGAAAAAATCAACATTTGGGCGTTAATGGGTTAATTTAATCGATCTTAACTGTATTCTTCATATTAACTGTAGTCTTCTCATATTAGCATCTTTATATTAACTGTTGTCTTCTCTCAGTGCGGAGGTTATAAGAGTAAAATTATTAAAATAATTTTTTTTCTAATACAAAGTAAACTTGTGCTGTATATAACTTGTCTAGTGTTACGTTGATAGACATCGCTTCTATCAAAAGAGAAGAAAGAAAATGGAATACAAAATTAACATACGATTACAAAAAAAAAACTAGTTTTCAAAACTGAGATTTAAAAAATGGCTTTTTTTAAACCAACCTGCGTTAAGCAATACTATACCTATATAATTTAATCTTTTCTTCATCCGTCTTAGAAACCTGCCTTCCTACCCGTCGCTTTTTCCAACCTTGCATGCGACCCGTATTTTCTCGAGCGCACTTGACATTCACGACGCGCACAGCCATTGTTCGCAATTCTGACATTTAAGGGCCGCGACTATCTTAGTCGTGAATTCCTCCATTAAATCCTTCCGCGCGAGAGGAAACCTCCACTATATACATTATCCAAAACCCAAATCCTATTTCACCACTCGAGAATTTACAGCTCGATACAAACGCATGCACATTGCACACACGTCTATATTCGCGTGCGCATCTATATAAGAAAAAAGATGGAATATATTAAAGAAAAAAAAAAGCCTCGCGGACGAATGACGTGTCTGAAGCGGGTAATCGACGAAATTGGCGAGTGGCGCGAGGTTGAAAAGCTATAGGGAAAATGTATACAGGCGTGCGGCGGCCTTTAACCATGTACTTTGCTGTGGAGGGATAGGGGGTGAAAAAAAATCACAGAGTAAGAGAGTTCGGCCTTGGTTCGCCGCTTATAAATATCCGCGAGCGAGTTTTTGTGTTTCGCTCGTATTCCCTTATACACGTTTTCTCAGCTCCGCTCGATTCTTTTTTACTCCGGCACTATTCGTCCGTTAACGGTTTTCCTTATGTAAGCCCACGCACAACCCGTGAGGCTCTAATTAGTTCTTACGACGCGATATAGCTTACCTCTCCTCCCATTGTTGTACACCTACGCTCTGCAGGGTTTTGTTTTTGCATCGATACATCTCGCGTGCAGCGATGCCGCTATGTATATAACACATAATATAAACAGCGTATAATATAGTTCGCGGATCGTTAGCTGCGTTCCTGCCCCTCACGGCTTTTATTGCCGTGCTCTCTTTTTACGCCGAGTAATTGTTGTCTGTTTGGAATTAATGCACCTTGTTGCGTGTGTGTGTGTGTGTGTGTGTGTGTGTGTGTGTTTGTTTAAGTTTGTTAGGATGATTGAGGAGCTGTGCATTTGAAAGGTAATGGCTGGGGGTTGAAAGGTTATGTCGAGGGTTATGCGGGGAGACTCTTTTCGATTATACGTATAAGAAACTCACGATATCCACCCGAACGATTAAAATAACTCAACGTTTTCAAAAACGCTGTCCTGAATCTCGTAATTAATATGTGCACCGTGAGAACTTTTTTGTTGTTAGTTTTCTAATTGGAATTAATTTTGACTTATATTATTATGTGCAATGTAGTTGCATTCAACTCTCGGATTCAGGTGTGATTTTATTTGAAACAAGTTTTATTTATAACAGCTTTTTCTATGTAAGTTTGTCATTAAAGTGTTGTTTTGTTTAGCCTGAATAGAAGAGTACTTAAACTCTCGAAACGTCGCAAAATATATATTTTCCAAATCTCAATTTAGTTCGTTGCAATCAATAAATTCTTCATCTTTATGGTTTTATCAAATTTCTGGTCTTTTATAAAAGTCCTTGAAAATTTAACTTAATAAAAGTCCCTGTCCTTAAACAAGTTACAAACAAATTTCAAAGGATAACGAAGCATAATTGGAACATAATCGAATTTCGTGTTTATATGGTTTATATGGTTAACACAGGGACACATGTGAGGACGCACGTTTTTCATCAGAGTATATACAAAAATGATTTAATAAAAAACTTAACTAAAAATAAATATACAAACTATGCACTAGTATACAACAAGATTTTTTAAACTTGTGTAATATATACTTTCATAAAAATAAGAAGCCGTGAGTAATTTAACAGAGTAATACGTATTGCTCTGTTACAATAGTTAACACAAAATTGTAACTGTCACCTATTTATTTATTTTCACTCTCGATATACGATGTAAAATATTTTCAATCGCGTTAGACGTACCATCACAATGTTTTGGTGACACGTGAACACCAACTACCGCGCGCAAAACTTTCGCGACACTGCCATATATTAAGCTCGCGAGTACGCTTTAAATAAAAATTCGATGTCCATCGATTTCTCGATTTTGAGCTGCTCGCTAGCAACAAAGAAATTTCACAAAATTCCTAGCTGGCTGTATTCGCGAAATCGTGCGAAAAGACGTCGCTGGAAGAATGTAGAAAATTTCTGGGTGTAGGTATCGATTTCCGTATATACCAAGAAGTAGAGTAAGAACTAAGTATAGGTGTCTGTACTCGGTAATTTCCGCCTTACGCGTAGCACAGCGTATAAGCTCATCGATTTCAGCTAAAATCATTCAGATCAATTTCCCCTACACATAAAATCTTACTCCAGCCTAAAACTATAACAATATTCTATCCCCAATTATTCGGATGTACCGAATAGCGCACAAACGAGAGCAAAAGGGATGATGACTCGAGCGGTGGTCTTGTAATTTTCCAGATGGTTTGTGGCAGTGATGCCCTCGTCGGAGGAGGAAAGCCTGTGGCTGGTGGGCAGCGAGGCCGGGACTCTGTCCTCGGGTGCCGGCGGTCATCAGCAGCAGCAGCATCACCATCACCAGCCACACAGGAACTCGCGCCACGGCGAGCAGAGGAGTCTGGCATCAGCCGCTAGGCTCGGCGGCCACCACTTCTACACGGAGGAGATGCAGAGCCAACCGGGCGGGGGCCAACAACAACAGCAGGGCCACTCACCGCCCGGACAGACGCCGCAGAACCAATCGGCCGGTCATCAGGGTGTCAACAGCAGCAGCGCCGGATCGGCCAATAGCGTTGGCCTCGCGGTCTCGAATCAGTCCGGGGCCTCGGCCCTACAAGCCAGTGCCGACTCGGCCGAGCACGACCTCATAGACAACGCGAGCGACGCGACCCTCCTCGCGCAGTTCCACGAGGACGCCATCAAGCAGGTGGGCATTATGTGTATACCGATGTGTTATATGATGAGTATCCGCGGCCGAATGAACCGCGCGCGACTGCTTCGCTCGCGTGAAAAATGTTTTGTGGACGGATAATATGTATCTTGCGTTCTTAAATTACGAGCGAGAGCCGAGGGAATATATTTAGAAAATTCGCTTGCTCCGTGTCGCGTTGAGACTAAAATTAAAAGAAATATAGGATGTTACGGTGATGTGTGACACGGTTGTCTTCTTACCTCGAAAACTAAAAATGTAAAGAGGTTTTAGCTTTCGGAGCTAGTAAAAAGCTTAGATTCATGAAATATTTTCGTTTCTACGTTCTTGCATACACTTATACGTATAATAATATCTTTAAATCACAAAACCAACACAAGCAATTCATACCGTTTAAGAAAAACTTCAACTACCTGTAGATAATAAAATTAAATAAATATAATAATGCATATCATTTGACAATGTTACCTGTTACGATAATCCCAGAAAGAAATTTAAACAAATTAAATCGGTTTAAAACACCACTATTGACTTACGCATTACTAAATAAATCTTCAATGGCAATATGTACAATATACTAGATACGCGGATTTTTAACCGAATGTCATATTGAATTGTAAATCTATGTCGTCCGTATGGACGGTAAATCGGTGTTTTTTAACTTCATTCGCCTATAAATTCTTCAAAATAGTTGCATCTAAATATTATTAACCACCTATCTATTGGCACGTGTATTCGTGTAGGCAAAATAATCTCTCGTAAGATTATAATAGCATCAATAGCAAAAATTAAATAACGTATTTAAAATATATAAATTATAATATATTATTATAAAGAACGTAGGAAACTACGTACCTTTCCAGTCGCCATACGTGCAGCAGTCGCGAAGTCAAAACTTCGTGCAAGTATAATATAGCGCCTAGATAACCGGCAACCGCTTCTGCAGCCGACGCAGACGTGAGGTCTCGCATACGCACTCGAATATGAGAATAAAAGAGAGTGAGAGAGCGCTCGCGAGTAAGAAACTTATATATATAAAGAGAGAGTGAGAGAGAGAGGGAAGAGGGAGACTATATCATACTGCAGCAACGTCGCGAGAGAACAACGACTGCGAGACAATTGTGGCAGCACGCAGAGGGAAAACAAAAGCCGTCAGTACACAGTCCGACTTACACCGAAACGCCCACGCAGCGCGTTTTTTCCTTGCCTCCGCCGACACCTGTCGTAAATACATACACATTATATACACGTTCGCGAAGAAGTGCACGGCAGAGTACGCGAGCGAGTGTAAAGACATGTCTACAAACCTCCGCCGACGAGCACTTGACAAAGCCGCTCCTCCACTCTATCGCGCCGTCGGCTGATTTCTAGTGGAAAAAATCATCTCTCGTGCCCACGCGTATAATATAGGTGCATCGCGAAGAGTCTCGGAGAGCGCGCGTGTGTCTGCGTGTGTGTGCATTTTTTGGGGGCGGCTGGCTGGCGTCGTTCCCTGCGGCTGCTGCTGTTACTGCATGCACTTCTCTCTCGCCCGCATATCGCGCTTGTTTTTTTTTTCTCACACGACCGGAGGCGATATATACCCTCGACACACTCTCGACTCGAGCCATGGAGGAAGTCCTCGACGACTCCTTCGTCAGGACTAAGCTTCCTCCACGAGATCTGCCTGGTTATCTCCAGGACTTTCCTGTAATTATTAAATACATATATCTATCCACTTTCTCTATTATAATTTTGCACTTCATATTATAGCTCTGTCTCTGTTCGTTTGGAGCTTGGCACGCGTTTGAGGTTATGACAACAATAGTTCAAGTGGTTTTGTTTTCGCAAATTGTTTACGCGTTATTCGAGTGAGTTCTGTGAGGTTGTTTTGGTGATCGATTATGGATTTTAAACTTTTATGAGCTTCTGGCTTTCCTCGGTTTGATTTACAGAGATGGGAGATTTTATTTGTGTTTTTTAATGAGAGGATGATTCATAGGGTGCTATGTTTTCAAACAAAGGGATTCATATGGAGTCTGGATTATTTCAGTGAAGCTATGTGTGTTGCTATGGGCCTTTGCTTTTTAAAATAAAATGAAAATAAAAATTAGGTACCATTTTGAATATTTTCATCTAATTTGTAAAGTATTTTAAATAAACATACACAATAAACAGAACATGAATTTCATGGCAAACGAAAATAAATATTGTATAAAAAAATAATTTCTGTTAATTGTTGCAAATTAAGTATTTAACCAATTAAGTAAATTAATATTTTTTTTTACAACAGCAATTATTACTTAATTTATTTCTATTTTTAAATAACTTCAATGTTATATTTAAAAAAAATAAGTGATTCAAAATAACTTTTATACAATTAATAAAATTATCACAACTGAATAAAATTGTTTACAAGAGATCTTAATTAAAGTGATTCATCATAATGGTATTCAGAAACAAAGGGTTCTGTATAAATTATTGGGCATGACTCAATGTATTTTACTCCAAAAAAAATTCTAAATACAATATATGAGTTTCAAGGTTGCAATATTGGAGTGCTACAAAAAATAATTATCTTTGTTCTAATTACCATCATATTTTAATTCAATTTTTGTTATTATTTAGTTAATGTTCACAGAAATAAGTTATAGAAATTTTTTTTTAATGAATTGAACAAAAATATAAAAGTATACATTTTGGTCCGTTATATATTATATAAAAACTTTATTATTATACCAATTTATATTTAATAATTTTTAGAACTTAAAAAGTAAACAAGTATATTTTTTCAATTAAAATCTTCATACATTTAGAGCAATGATACGTTATCAATTCTGTGGGGTTAAAGTCCTTACATTATCAGTTATCTATCACCTTGTAGATGTAGGAAATCAGTTGAAGTGTCAAAGATTTGACGTACAATTTACACTTCATTGATTTTTATCTCACAGAAAACTAAAATTATATTCCATTTATCTTTTTTTTATATGTGACATAAAAAATATCTTATGTATATTTTAAATTTTGTTTTTTTTTTTAGGCTGGAGTGGGATACTTTCAAGCACTTGCCGCTTTGTATGTTGGCTTATGTCTTGCAGCTGATACAGTTGAATTTTTTGTCGTACCATATATTCTCCCCAGTACAGAAGTGGAATTGTGCATCGAAGATAGTGAAAAAGGATGGCTTGGTAAATAGTTTGTTACATTATCAGTTAATTTTAATTGCAAATTTGTGCAAATTGAAACTCTTAACATTTCATTTAACTTTGAAATTTGTTTGCTTTTTTGTCTATTTCTTTACTGACTAGACCTGAAAGTTTGCTTAAAAATAATAATTTTTGCATACTACTTTATAAAATTAAATAAGCATTATGAATAGCTTAATAAAAAATTATAATTTAAAATCTCTTTTTTGTGTACAGGCAATATCACTCTAATGGGCCTTGCTCTTGGAGGAATTTGTTGGGGAGGATTAGGAGATCGACTGGGGCGAAGAAGGTCATTGTTATCTGCAATGTCTGTTCATGTTCTATTTAGTAGTGTTGCCACCTTCATGCCTACTTATGGAACTTTCATGACTGCTAGATTCTGTTCTGCTGTTGGGTATGTCAGCTGCATTAATTTTTTTTCAAAACATAAAAAAATTCTTCATTCCAATGTTTATTTGGTTGAAAAAATTAGATCTTTGAAACTAAAAATTTGTTTCATATGCATCGTATAATATAAAATAAGACATAAAATAAGATTTGAAGCACATATGACATACACGTCCGAGTCATCAAATAATATAAACTGTGTATGAGCATATATTTTAATTCTAAATAACATTAAGTTAAAGTTCATATTTGCTTTATGAATAAAATAAATTTGGATCAATAAAAATACTTATACCAAAATTGTAGTCTTTAAAACTTATGATTCCTATAGATGGAAGTTTAGTTCAAAATAAATCTTTTTTCAATTTTTCACCTGCAATCATTGCACAGGGTTGGCGGTTCATTGCCGCTAGCATTTGCCTACCTGGCCGAATGCTGTCCGCGCTCGAGCCGCGGCAAGTGGATCGGCATGCTGGTCGGTGCTGGAGCCCTCGGTGGCGTCTACGCAGCGCTGCTTGCCTGGACGGTAGTGCCAACCACTGGCGAGATGGTCGTGCTCGAGAACAAGGAGCACTTCAGCGCCTGGCATCGCTTCTTGCTACTCTGCTGCCTGCCTGCACTCTGTGCCACCATTGGCCTCATATTTCTGCCCGAAAGCCCGCGATATCTCGTTGAGGCGGGTCGCGATGTCGAGGCTATGATGGTTTATCAGGTGATTATTTTGCGGCTTTGTTTGTTTAAATAAAATAATTATATTAGATTGTATGCCTGCTATTCTAAACTTTATTGGTATGCCTTAAGGTTGACTAGAATTAAATTTTTCTTATTACAATATTTTACAGGTATAACTAAAATAACAAACTGAATTTTAATAATTGTAAAAATTATTTTATAAAATAATGTTGTTGGAAGTTCTAAATAATAATGCATTATTCAAATTACTTTTCAAAACTTCTTTTCTGTCTATTTAATTCTGTTATCTTGAACAACATTTATCAATTTTCAGAGAATATACAAAAGAAACAATGCACAAAAAAGTGCTGCAGGGGCGCAATACCAATTATCTGAACTAGAGCTTCCAAACAAAAGGCCACGTGGCCTAGCTCCACCTTCTCCAGCTAATAATAATACGAGTGTCTTAGCAGACATTATGTGTTCTATTGAAATGGTAATACTTTGTCTTAAAATGTAATTCTTTTGTTAAGATGTATAGACATCTTCTTACCTCATCTTTTCTTCACAGTTTTGGAGTTCTTTTCTGGAGTTATTTTCTACTCCTCACTTAAAAGTGACAGTAGTACTTCTAGTCATTTGGTCAGCTACAGCATTTGGGTATGTTTTAACAAATTTAATTTTTTAAACAGTAAATAGATCTACACTGCTTTACTTTTAATACTTTCAATTTTATAGCTTGTATGGATTGATGGTCTGGTGCCCTGAGTATCTTAAGCTTTTACGATCAATCGAGTATGAAGCTCATACAGAAAGGCTTGTTGGTAAAGAATATGTGGACCAAGTATTTAATCTATCCTTAGAAAATCGTCAATATAAAGATTCAAAATTCCAAAACTGCAAGTAAGAAAACTTTTTATTTTATGCGTGTTAACTATGCACAAAATTGTTAAATTATTCATACTAAATAATACATTTGATTTAGATTTTCTAAGATAATATTCAGTCATGTAGACTTCGAAAACTGCACATTTCAATCAGTGGAATTTAGTAGTATAAAGTCCAGTAAGACGCACTTTACTGATAGTATAATTGTTGACTGCAAGTAAGCATCTGAAAGAACTTATTTAAAGTATATTGTAAAATAATAATTTCATGCATTAACTAAGCATTTTTATTTCGTCAGGTTCATCGACACCGATTTCTCTGCACAAGTTTTTACTAGATGCAAACGAGAAAATAATACTGAACTTAGTCTGAGCGGTCCGTGTCCCACTCTCGATCTGGATTACAATATCTATATCGAGGAAGCTTTACACGGTCATCTCGCTGCTCAGCTTGCATTCGTACCGGCAGCTGCGTTAGCTGGATTGGCGCTCACAGTTCTTCAGCGGCCAAAAATGATCGGTGGGTTTATATTGATAGCTTACACATATATTGGAGTACTTTTATTTTTTATAATACTGGAGTATATATTTCAAAAGTGAACCAAAATGAGCATGATCAATTATTTTTAAAGGAACCTTGCTATTTTTATATCAAGTGATTGCTGAACAATCTTTTAATCATTATTCTCAAAAGAAACTTTTGAAATTGATACTCCATAAAATACATGTGAGAACTATGCTTTCCAACCGCCCATTTCAAGGAAAAACGTATTCCTTTGTTATAGGTGTTTCATTGTTCCTCTCTTCCATCGCTGCACTTTGCCTGTTGCTGGTCAGTACAAACAGTACAGCCGTACTCGGTTTTGAAGGCGGCTTTATTGCAGTCTTTGCAATTGCTTGGACAGCATTAACACTGGTGACAGTTGAATGCTATCCTACACATTTAAGGTAACATTTTATTAAACAAAATACAATGTTACAAAGCTATCTATTCCTAGATATATTTTTAAATTTCAAAATGCATTACGTCATTTTTCGTTGTAGATGTACTGGCTTCGGATTAATGGCAGCCGGCATTCGAATATCTGGCTTGATAGGAACGGCAACCTATCAAACGCTTGTGGGTGCGCCCCTGATTGCCCCTGCACTACTGACTGCAGCGGCGCTACTCACCGCCAGTATCGCTACGCTCAAATTGCCTCAAACTCATACAGTCTTCTTATAAGCATTTTAAGAGAAAAATGCATACACAGGAACATTGTGAGATTTGTATCCAAAGAAACTTCGTCGAAAAAATCGTCGAAACTATCGTATTGACGTACTCGCGTACGTAATTTTTGTGATGGATCTTCGAGACGGTGGTGAGTCCCACGAATCTTCGAAAACAGAAAAGCAAGTCCCGTTTTTTTTCTTGTTTTTCTTTAAAAGATTTAAGTTGTGCAATAGCGAAGCAGGGCTGTTGTATACCTTTACGACTTTGTCTCTCTGGTTAGAAAATTATATTAAAAACGACAGAATTGAACGATATGCTTGAAACTTTTTATTTATTGTTAAAAGTGGTAGCTAGTTCCAGAAACTTTCTAATTAATGCAACAGCTACATTTTTGTTTATTGCACACATTTTAAAACAGTTGGTTTCTGCAATAGCGTTAGACGTTAGTCTAGACAAACATTAAATTAAATATTAATTTTCGAACGTTTTTAATTTAATTATATTTTCTAATCAAGTTTGTCTGTTTCGTATGGAAGGAAATTTTTGTACGAAGGAAGTACCTTATGCGATAAAAAAAACTTGTCCGAAGTTGAACGGATCAAGTGAATGTGTAATGGAGAAGTTTTTAAGAGACTCGATTGAATCAATAACGCACAGATTCTACAAATTTGAAAAGTATCGCCAAGTGTCAGTATAGCATGGTTAAAGTAACGTTATGTGTCTGTTAAAGTTGAAAGGAGCCAGTAAATTCATCGTCTTTTAATTTATGCAGACAAGTATCTCTGGTTAGAAAATAAAATTGTGTATAGTACAAGTGACTGCCATGCATAATAACTATGGCTTTTTTAAAATAATCAATGACAGCACAAATGACGTAACAAATTATGAACTAGATCTTTTCGTCTCTACTTTATTTATTTTTAATTAAATTTACTAAAATTTAATTATCTTAAACAGTTTAATCGTAATTATAAGTGTACAAATGATGATTTTATTTAAAATCGATCAGATGCTGATCGCTTTACTCAAATATGATTTTTATGTGAAATGGAAAGAAAAAAGAAGTAAATTCACAATTAGTTTTATAATTGTTCTTAAATATAACCAATGCAATTTTCTAACCAAGATAATAATCTGCAAATTAGTAAGTCAAGATTTATCTGTATAAGGATACATTAGGAATATAAAGCCGATTCAAGAGTTTTAAGTTAATACTTCTAGTGAATATTGCATTTACATAAGAAGCTTCTAATCCAAAGCTCGTTTTGAGACAAAAAGAAAAGACTATTTTAATACCATTGTATTGGATAAAGTGATTCAAATTTTGACAGCGGAATAACAAAATATGTATTAAACTAGCATAAACCAGAGTTATACCAAAAAACAGACGTGGCTAGAAGGACCGCTTCTTTCTCATATAGAATGAAAAATGAAAAAGCTTTTACCCTCAAATTTTTTAACTACAACAAAGAAAACATTTAGAATCAATTAAATATAGCTTAAAATAAAATATCATATATGTCAAGGGTTTTCATTGATATATACAAAGGAAATGCAATTGCATTAATAAAAAATGTACGCTTTATTTAAATATAAAAAACCACTATCTTTTACCTTGAAACTGTACTTCTATTTACGTCACGCGTTTTTTGTTCTTGAAAAATTTTTACTTTAAAGGTGATAAAAATTGAGCGCTGTATAAAAAAAACTTACATTATGGTGTCAAATTTTTAATGTAAAACATTTTGAATGGCATAAGCCAATCAACCTAATTTTCAATGTAGATCTTACTATATTCTGTCAATAGAGGTGAAAAAAGAATAATGATGCAATAACGAGATGAAAATCGTTAGTTTAGATATAAAATATTCTTGATGTTAACATCGATATTTTACATGGAGTTTTCCTTCAAAAAGGAGGTTTGTGCAACTTTTATTCGCATAGCAGCAAAACTCAGTGGAAATATTGGACTGAACTTGTATTTCCTGACGATATACTTTTCTGCTTTATACCAATGAAATATAATGTAGATTCTTACTATCGATTATTAAGACATTGCTACTTGCAAGCCAATGATAGGTACAAAGCACATATTGCAGCAATATAAAAGCGATAAGAAACACTGCTCTTCATTTTATGAGGAAAGAATCCAATCTCAAATATCTGAAATTCAGAATTAAAGAAACCAAATAATTTAAAAGTTCAAACATTGAAAGTTTTAAAATTCTAAAATGAATCAAGTAGTATCTATAGTTATATGAGTGTTATTAAAGAACTAATAATTTTCTGTTTTTTAAAATTGTCAAAAATATATGTTATGAAACATTAGCAATTAATGCAATGGCTTCATAGATATCAAAACGTTATTATTCCAAATCATAAATTTTCGAATTTCTGATTATTTGAAATCTGTATTCTTCCATTTTTTATTTTTTGTTGCGATGCGTGCGTAAGAAAAAAGGAAAAATACTCGCTTGATTTTTATTTTGTACTTGCATATTTAAGAGATCATTAACTCTGATATGTAGGTATATCGTAAATTACATACGACTACATTTAAAATTCCTGAAGGAACAAAATAGTACAGCAGTTTATATATCTACTTACTATAATGGAGATTCATTTTTACAATCGTACAATCGTAAATCCATGAAATTTCATTTCACATTGGCGTTGCATAACAATTACTAAAGCTAATAGACACGAGTAATTAAGAAAAAATTAAAAGAAAGTGTTAAAGGAAAACCGAAATATTTCGATTTTGCATGTAGTATCGAATGATTATAATAGGCAATAAATGAACAACGCGATTTATCTGGCAGCTCTGAAAATTGATTATAACATATCTGCATTTGTTAGTGAAATTTAGAAGAAGAGGCTGTTGATAGGTTCTAATAAAAAAAAACGCTTACGTCCCATAATGGTTAGTGAATTTCGTCATTAAAACGGTTGTACGTATACAAAAGTGTATCCATACCAGGATTTTTTCAGCAAGAGCAAATCGAAATGGATAATAAACTCTGTCCATGTGTATCGAGGTAAAAGATACTTGTCATGTTATTTACTTTGATGCTGTATGAAAATTTATGTATAATATTTTAGAGAATCATGTATAGTATTCACAGAAATATTTGTACAATAGTGGAAACGCCGTTAATGATTACCTTTGTTTTTAATATGTATTAATTGTGTTTTAAGTTTACACTTTTTAATTTAATTCAAAAATCAAAATATTATGAAGCTTTTCTAATGATTTTAAAAATATATTAAATCTAAAACGTCAACGTTTTATAAGTAACAAAGAATAGAGATCTACCTACATTTAGGAAAATCCATCCCATTTGTATAATTCATTAAATTTTTATAGATGCACAGTAAACAACATTTCTAAGTTGTTTCGGTGCAGTAACTAATTTTATAGAGTTATTATCGTAGTTTACATATCTTCGCGAACATTCCATAAATGCTTTGCACTTCGGAGTAGTTTTACAGACATATCTTTCTGTACATATGTTGAAATCGTGTCTTCGCTGTTATGGGTGAAAATCAGTGACGGATGTTTTATATACCTACGTCAAGTGCAGAGCAAATTTTTTGTACCACACCTTCGTGAACTTGAAGCAAGCTTCGTTGCTATATGAATACAAATGTACATGTGTCGAGGAAACTGTATAAGAAATCACTATTTTCGATTTGCTCTTGACTCTTAATATTAATCGTGTGCATCCTGCTTGTGCTCGCTTTTTATATTTCGTTGAATAGCCTCGTAGAACGTTTGACCTTTAAGAGGATGTTGGAGCCAAGAATTACACTCATTTAATCTCATATATATATTTTACAAAAATGAAATCGATCATTCTTCGTAGTTTGATAATAAATAATTATTATATTTTTTCATATATATCTCTATCTTTCTTTATTATTTGTCGTATATTATCGAGCGATTAAATTCCAAAATTGAAAATAATAATTTTTAATCTTCATATCTGTGTATTTATGTAAAATATATGTTCACGTGATCGGTTAGTGTCTGCGAAATAATACTTAACAATGTAATGATTGTAAACACTTTCTCCATAAAATCGAGACTGAAGAGCCTTTTTATCAATAATGAATAATTACAATATTCGATATTTACGCCAATATGTAAACTTATAGTCGTGGTTCGAAAAATGTTTTGAGGTAAAATGACAATTAAACTTATAGCTTCAATATCCTCTTAAATTTCTTTTCTTCAGACACAACATGGTACTTTTATGGAAGATGTTAATTTCAATAACTAGCGAAATTGTAAGTCCTTTGTACATAAAATCGACAATGAATAATTTTTTTGAAAAGATACTTTACCATAGTTTCTTTAGTTTCAAAATACGGAAATGAAATAATAATCTATTACTGACTTAATAATTTTTTACATTAAAAATAGAAATTTTTTATTCTTATACAATATTTGATATGTGGTTTGCAAAATAATATAAAAGGGTTGTGTGCATCGCCCTACTAAAAATATAAATTTAATATTTGTAGAAAGGCATATTTGATACATCTAGTTTGAATTTCATAAAAGGATTCGAGAAAATTTATGTGTACTAATTCTTTTATTTAAGGTATTTGTTCAAGTATATACAATCAAATTGAATTAAAAAATTTGCAAATGATAAGGTTATTTTTTCTGTAACAAATATTAGTCAGTAATGATGCTTAATCGTTTCAATTACTAAATACAAAACATCGATGTTTAATTATCAAAAATTGATGTGTAACGCGGTTACTGTTAAATAATAAGAGCTTTATCGGAAATTATGAACAAAGATGTTACGAGACGAGAGTACAATCAGTAGTGTTACGTTCGGAAGGGACGTTTCGACAGAGGTCGATGGAATTTTGTCGAGAAGTAAAATTGTGAAACTAATACAGAAGTTTCGGGACGTAACAGTAGTTTAGAAAAAATAAGTGATATTTGTCAGTGACTTTTGTCTTTATCCATTTGTTGAAAATTGCTTTGAATCGAATGAAAATTGAAGTGTCATGGCTATCTAAGAATTTGTTTCGAGATTTTTACATATATAGCAAGCGGAAAACTTAGCAGTTCCTATACTTGAGAGGATGTGCTATAGCCGGAAAGATTCCTACCTTACCGGTTCTTCTTTCCGACCACAGCATACATCCCCTTAATCCAGAGGCTGTCGTTCAATTAACTTTACAATGCTGGCACAAGCAGCTTCGTAAACGTAGGACTTCTATACCCATGTCAAACATCATCATTCATATAGTAGTTACTTTACTGGACATATCATATAAATACTTACTCGCGAGCACTGTAGCTCAATTAGATTGCATCGAAGAAAAAAAAAACTTAGAAAATGAGAATAACCAAGTAACGAAGCGGAGCGTTAACAAAATGTTGAGTATATTATGCGCAAGTGGCTAAAGCTGGGGACGTGCATAATGTGTTTGTAAGCGACTATCCGAATCCCTTTTGAGTTGAACGTGTCATTGTTTGCGCTGAAGTGGCTTGAGCCATTGTAGTGCAAAGAATGAAACCCTTAAAAGATTTGTAAATCTTTTTTGTCTATTGTTTCAGTGACCGTATAGAGATTACGATGACTTTTTTGTGTGAATGTTTTATAAGTTCGTTCTACTGTCACGATGACAAGCGAGACTTTAAGACGTGCTAAGAGATAGACTGTTGATTTAAAGAAATCTGCGAATGATGACTGTGAATATTTCGATGGCGATGATTAGTTTATATTAGTCGTTTAGATGTAAATTGTTTGTTCCTTTTTTTGTTGAAATTTGTAAATTAGAGATTTTTGTAAATTTTCAGTACATACATCGAGAAGAAAAGTAATATGTTTCTATTTCGATTAGTAACGTGGAGATATGACGGCTCTGAAATTCATCCACGTAGATTTTACATTTTTTTTAATTTATTGACGTACAAAGTAAACAGAAGCTTAGGCCCAGTGCGAATCAAATGAAAAAAAGGATTCTTTTACTCCATACGTCAGTTCAAACAAGAATGCTTCTGCATAAACTCATGTGCTCATCAGACTAATCAAAATAGAAAAGTTTACCTTTATATTTTTCTCGATGTATTCTTTTTATGGACTATGGAAGAAAAACCTTAAGTCCAGATCGCAGTCTGTCAACTAATCATTGATGGAAAAGTTTCTTTGAAAGAATTGTAATTTTTGACGAATAAGTTTATTCTAAATGCTCATTATTCAGCTTTTATAATAAAAAATACACATAAGTTTCTCTTTATGAAAAACATATACTTCCTAATGAATTTTTAACGAAACAAAAAGTTGTACACTAAGACACTATTATAGGCTTTAATTTCATAAGAAAATAATTTGTGACAATCTATAACCTTCTTGTACGACGAATAATCGAGCATATGCAATTCACAGATGAAATTAAACATTTTTGCGCGATTCTCTACAAAGCTTTTTCAATATTTTCTAAAAAATTTCTATGAACCAAATGACGTATGCATTTCTTCTACAAAGATACCTAATATAGGGATGTAAAAGGAAATTTCGCTGAACTCTTTGTTTACGTAAATGCGAGATTTCCCTTGTATTTATAAAAGGTTCTTTAAATAACGATAAAGAGGGAACGAAAGCTTCAAAGAAACTTTTTTAGCAATCTCTTGTAATTAATTCTACATAATTTAATATAAAAAAAAGTAAAACAAATAGCGAAGGAAATCTAAACTTTGTAGGTATGCTCTATGATGGGTGCAAAGTAAATGACAATTGTACATTTTTTTAAGCGATCCGTTGTATCGGAATGATTGTGGCATTAAAGCGTGACTCTTGTGGAGTCGTTTTAGAAAATAATTCAAAAGAAGATACAAAAACCTCAACGTACACGTTCTCCGTTCCTCTTTCTCTTTGTTGCTTGGAGCACAACTATTATTTATTCCCTTGCAGATTCTAATGTATATTATATATAATATTAGTACACTCTTTTTTGTATTATAAAAAGTAGTAGATGGAAAAATAATTGTAAATACAAAAAAATTGAGAACGGAATCTGTCTTATTATTTCTTCCCTATATTTTCTAAGATTATTATTATTAAAACATGAATCTTTATCATCAGTAATAATCTTAATTATGTCAATCCAAGAAATAAACTTATATCAATTACAGTTTCTACCCATTCTGCAGATATACTTGAAGAACCTGAAACCAAATATTATGTCTCATCATTATTGATTGTATAAATACTTATTAACAATCATAATACATTAAAATTTAAAAAAATATCTTAAGGTCGAATAAATTATTACATAAATTTGTACAGAACGTAAGATCGTTTATTAGATATCAAGTTTTACAAATATTATCACACACGTTTTTTTTAATGAATGTTCTCGGGAGATGGCCGTATTGCATATTGTACAAATATAATAATTATATTAAAAGTGACTATATATACGTATATAAATAATCGATTACTTATAAAATGGTGCGTCCTCATTTTATGTACATTAGTATAAACCATGATTTATCTTAAGTCTTTTTTATTTATCGTCGAGTCGTAGGCGGGAAAAGGGGCAGGGGGAGTACATTTTTCGTTGATGCGAATGAGTTTCCTCTTTATTTTCAATATTCATTCTTTTTGTTGCAGCAAAGTTACTATCAAGCAGACGGCCTCTTTACACTTTTACGAACATTCGCGTTGCTTAGCTGCCCTCAGCGTATTGAATCAATAAATAACGTTAATTGTAGATAGATAAATATGCAACTAGACTAATTATACTTCTGTGGTAAAATATAGGCCTGTACGGTTTATAGGCCCGTCGTAAGAAACGCGCGCTCTGCCTTTTCTTTTCCTTTTAATAGTAATTTTATATTTCATTATTTTTCTATACGCATTTAAAATTTTCTCATTTACAAGCCATTTTCTTTCACTGTCACAGTTCGTAAAGAATATTTGAGTTTTTGTTCAGTCTTTTTTTATGTTCTTGTGCGAGCACGAATTGGCTTTTGAGTACTTTCATAAGTATATATAGGCACTCAGAAATGGATATTTCATTGTGTTTATAAATGTTTCAGTTCTTTAAAGGTATCATCCATAGACGTACTATTGTATAATATTTTATTTTATATAAAAACATGTTTATGTGAGTACATCACAAAAATTAAGTAATCCACACAAATAGACTGTGATCTTATCATAAATTATTTTTGTAAAAAGATTTTTTGTGCATTTAAAACATCCATTTCTGAAAAAGTTTATAAAATGCAAGTAAGGTTCCTATTTTAATAGGAAGCACTAGTACAAAGAACAATTCCAGCAAGTGATAATTTAACATCGAATACTTGCGAACCGTGTCAGTTGAGAAAAACTTTGATTTCTGTTATGTCGAAATAGTTATCGCTATGATTTATGTATATGAGAATGCAAGCAATGGCACTCAGTGTTTGTCAAAAAAGTCTTTTTAGGCACGAGTATACATAATTGAGTACCGCTCGTATGTATATATGTGATGCATCAATTTTTTAATGCTAATCGGAAATAAGTTTTTTTTATTTTCTTATTCGTCATTGCCCTTAGACCCTTGCCACTGTCAATATTTACAAATTCCTCTTTTGAGTTTAAAAACATTTAATAAAATACAAAGAGTTAAAAAGGTAAAAATGCATTAATCACTTATTATTTTATAATTACGTTACAATGTTCATTATTCGATTGAATGGTGAAGAAATATTTTATTGTGCATCTGCTGCTGTTGTTCCTCTTCGGATATGCATTAACCAATCGGCATTCAATTGCTTTAAGAATATAATCTCTCATTTTTCACTGGTGCAATTGTTGAAAAAAATGAACAGAAAAATATTATATCGTAAACTTGTATTTTGTTTGTATAAATTATATGAAAATATAAAGTATGTAAATACTTGGGTATAAATTTACATAAATCATTATATATAGTTAGATTTTCATTGTTTAAGTAAAATAGTTTTGAATAAATTTACAAATAATAAATGACAAATAAAAATCGATGAAAAATTAAATATACATCAGTATGCATATGCGTATGCTTGTAAATATACCGATAGTAAGTTAAAAAATAACGATCTACTTGAGATAATTATAATGTTATGTAATTACACTAATTTTTCCCAAGTATATATACAAATAAATGTTATATAATTACAAATTTTCTCGTGACCGTGTCCTTAGGTCAGAATTCGTGTAAAAACGCAACGTTGCGTCGAATAAGGATTATTCGTGATAGTAACTAATACAGATCTTTCTCATGCGTAAAAACTACACCTTATATGTATACGAATTAGAAAAAATTGTGCGCGATTATTTGTTAATAATACTCAATTCTTCGCTGGTCTGGTTTCTTCTTCTTTCATTTATGATACATTATTATTTTACAACGAAACCAAACTTTGTCAAACTCAAATCTACATACGCTCTTTCATACACTCAAGCGGCCTACCTTTTTTACATCCATACTCGATGATCGACGATAATAACGATACTATTTTTCTAAAAACAATTGTTTTTTTTTAATCCAATGAGATCATAATACTAGACGACTAACTTTATGGAGGAAAAAGTACATTATACATTACAACGGAATTTTTTCGGCCAAGTTGCTTCAAATATATTTTTAAAAAGCGAAGCAGCTTAACAGTACGTATCATAACTTTTAAGGCCGTTTAACTTTTTCTTTCCCCTCTATGTCTCTTTATTTTTTCCTATATGCGAATTCCATGCATGAGACATCAAAGTCTTAAATTTCATAATAATATTATATCGCTCTGCCCATATTTCTTTCTTTCATTTTTTGTAAAAAAATAAACGCGATTACAAAAAAGAAATACTAATGTAAAAAGAAAATGTTTTCTTCATCGATATAGATAGACCTTCCTCCATTATGGCTCTGGATGGAATCGATATCATGAAACTTCTTAAATATGGCAGTTTGTAGCTTCCGTACAAATAAGTCTTTCAGTTTACAAAGCTATCGATGTGATGTCGGTAAATAAAGCGTCAAAATCTTATACATTTATACATTTGTTCTTCAAGAATTTGTTCATAACAGAACAGCATAATTGTTCTTGATCCAGTGGCTATTTCGTTCATCGAGGAATTTCCTAATCCTCTATACCTTCCAAAACTTCGATAATTGAAAAAATATCGAAACTGGGAAGTTGAAACTTCTTAATATTTTTATAAAACTGGTTCACGTCATTGGGCACTTGTACTAAACTGCAATAACACCACGTTTTCGTTACAAACGATTGTATCATAAACAAATAAACAGTAATTGTAAAGAAAACGTCACACTTTAATGTTTTTTGTGCTTATGCATAAATTAGCATTTTGACTATCTAGTTTATTTGCGAGCAAGACAATTCTGTTCAATGTCAATTTCAATGCTCCTCTGTCATGCCAGCACAAAATAGAGAGAAAACGATTTGAGCGAAAGCTTTTTCGTGCAGGATGCTCAAAAAGGAAAGCAAAGCCATTTTTGTCGTTTGTCCCATTGCTCTCGTTCTCGTACTCTGGATTGCGAACCGTCATTTTATTGAACGAACGGTCCACGTATATGCAGTCTATCCGGTTTGTGGGGATGGCACGTGCTTTATAGGAATTCACTCTTAGCATTCAAACTCGGATGCAGTTATGGCGTTCAAGTCTTTCATGAGTCCTTCTAGATTCGCCATCTCCTGGTTCAGCTCTTCAGTACTGTACGACGGCTGTGGAAAAAAAGGGGTCACGCAAAATGTTATTGCTAAAGCGATTCACTTTTTATGTTAGGTAATTAGTTATTATCGAGGAAATTGCATTCCGAGGATATAATATACTGAAATTTATCTCTTTAGACAATTAATAAAATGTTCACTATTTTAATGAAGATTTGAAAAATATCTAAAGATATCTAAAGATTAATAAAATAAGAGCTTCCAACACTGAATGAAAGTTAAATCAATAGAATATCTTAAGAATAAAATTCATTCAGTCTACTTGTCTATAATAGTATGTAAGTTCAGCATAATGTATCCTTAGAAGAGAAAAATGAAATACAAAAACACATACGTATTCCTCTTGCGAATAAAAACATTGTTAAAGAAAGCTTAAAAAATGAACCTTGTAATCATCATTTACCTTTAATCGTTCAATTTCTTCTGGAGTGTGGTTTGCATTTGTCACGGAAGCAAGCCTATTCTTTATCAGTTGACTTGGACCTGAAGCCTTTTTGTAAGGACTCCCAGAAATCGTGGGTCTGACTGTTACTTGAGAAACTAAAAAAATTAATAATTTTATGATTTGTGTAATGATACTTTGCACATTCTCAAAAGAAAATTGACAAAATTTATCAATACTAAAGAAAATTGACAAAAGTAATATTGTTGCTTTCTTAGCGGCCACGAAGAAAAAATAAAAAACATAAATTCATCCTTTAATTTAAATGAAATTTTAAAATAATTAAAAAGTTTCGTTATAAAGGTACAGTCACAAACTTCTAAAATAATAGTAATAAAACGGTAACTACCATGTTTCTGTTGGGCAGGTGTTGACGGTGCCGATTGTGGAGGCGGTGCAGGTACACTAAAGCTCTTCAGTGGATGACCCTGAAGTCTCTTTGTCCCACCGTTGCTTTCGGAAGTGGCTGTACAGTTATTTGCAGACTGGCCGTTTTCTCCGTAGGGGCTCGGAGCGTACTGTGAAGTCGCATTATACGACTGTGGGCCTCCTGAGCTGTAAAGCTATAACAACGAGTCTCTATTAACAAAGGCTATACATACTCAGGATACTAATAATGCCTATATTTGATATACAAGTGCTACTATTCATCGACTAAAAGAATAACGTAAGCCTCGATGTAACAATTTTCATAAAAATTTTAATTCTTTTGAAATGCTTACCTGAGGCTGAAGTGGTTCGTATGTGCTAGTTAAATTGCATGAATCTGGGCTTGATTCTGGTGTTGGCTCCAACGTTATATGCGCTCGGCTCAAGCTATATTGAGCCACCGTTCGTGGATAATTTGGTCGTATGGATGGCACATCTGAGCATGAACTGTGAATCGTTTGTTGTGACATGCTAGTGTTGACAATTGGCGTTGCTGTAGCTATGGCTAAAAATACAAATTGCATAATTAGAAAAAATTAAAATTTTAAAGATATCAGAATTTATTAAGCAATAAAGATTGTGTAGTTTTAAAATGATATTAAGGGTAATGATAATTAAATTAAAATTTGAATAATTATGCGAAGATTTCATGACTTAGGTACCTTACAACTTATTTTACAGCTGAAGCTTTATGATAGGATCAGGTTAACTACTTACGCTGATGTAATGGTGCACTGTCAACTGGAAGTGTAATGAGTTTAGGTTTATGGCTCCCTCGACTGTGTTGCCTGCTCAATGTAGAGCATTTCTCTTCATTGTTGCCTAGTGTTTGGTAAATGAACAAACCGAGGATTGAAAATTAAGAAAATAATGTAAAAAATTAACAAAAATTACTCAAATCAATTAATTTGAAAAAACAAAACCATGTATGTTGTATGGATGTTGTACATGATGGTTATGTGAATTGTCATTTTAAGCTAGACCAAAACTGAATCTTTACAAAAAATATATTATTATTATTAATCTATTGGATTTGGTACGTTTGTATCAACTCATACACGCATTATTTATTCAGTTATGGCATCGCTTAAAAATTTATATACTGTTAGTACATACCCATATAACTTGGAATATAAGTACGTTTATCCAATGAACTGGAATTCCCATGAACATTTTCCTGATTGTATTCAGAGTTTCCTGATCTAGGTAAAGTATTGCTCGTTGCTGCACTTGTCGACGCTTCACCATTTCCTAAAGTTTTTTCTAAAGCTTTCAATTCCATTTGATCATGATGAATCCATAGATCAGGTGGCTTAATATTTGTTTTTATGTTTGTATCTTTTAGGTATCTAAAAATTTACACAGCAATAATACGTTAAGAAAGTCAAAACAGAACAACAAATTAAAAGATTGATAAATAATAATTTCTTACCCTTTCTTTCCCTCTGGCGAATCTGGGCTACGTCGACAGCAAACGAAGACGATAATGACAGACACACCAGTTAGAACCAAAATAAAGCATCCGACTATTATATAAATTAGCATAAATGATAATCCGCGATTGCCTGAAATTAAGAAAGTATTTTAATGTTTTATATTACTATAAAAATATATTCTATTTCGGAGTACGTGTTTGAATAAGTAAAACATGTCCTTCTTTCCCGTACCTTCTAAAGTTTTATATGATACAGTTGTAGAGAAAGGTCCATTGCCTTTACTATTTCGTGCTTGAATCTTAAAATAGTAAGTAGTACTAGACTGTAATTCGGTTGACAAAATATATTCGGTCTTATCGCCAACGATTGCTTCGGCTTTCCAATCTCTGTCGTTTTTCGTGTTATCCGTAGTGAACGAAATAATGTATCCATTTATATCGCCGTTTGGTTGTTTAGGCGGCAGCCAGCGTAATAGTACTGATTTTGGGTATTCATCAATGCTTTGTACAGTTAAGTCTCGTGGCGATGATGTCGGTTTGGCCTCCATCGTCTTATTTAAAACTACCATACTCCATGGCGATTCTCGTCGACCCTAAAGATAATTTATTTATATTTTTAATATGTACAATTTTTTAATATTTTCCTTTCTTTCGAATTTCTACGTTAACTAAATATCATTTTCATTATGATAGAAATGTAATTACGTAAATCTTGGAAAAATTATGTAATCTATTTTAATGTAAAATTGAACATACCTTGACAATTTTTACAGTGAATTCATATTCCGTATTTGGTTTCAAATCGTGAATCATACAATTTAAATCCGTAGCGTTATAATACTTGTATCTTTGATTATTACTGCGGTGATACGACGTATAACGTACTATATAATAACGATTATCCGTTATATACTGCAATTTAAAAATAAATTTAGGATAAAAATCGATGAGTATACATTGTATGGAAAAAGGATTCAAAAGATTCTAAAAATACCTGATTCTTGGAAAGTGAGTTATCTGTCCAATACAGTACTACAGTACTCGCTGAGAAGACAATAGCTTTTAAGCCGACCGGAGGTGTCAATGGTGCAGCGCTTTCTTGGGCCGACCTTTCGATTGTTTTTACATTTTCATAGGCATATTCACCTTCGCCAGCTTCATTTTTTGCTCGCAATGTAATCACGTAATCGGAATTCGGGTCTACCATAAACAGATTCACATTATTTAACAAAAAAATAGTAAAAAAAAAGTTAAAAAATCAATAATAATTGATAATGAATGTACCTAAATTGTCAATAGAATACTCTCGTTGTTTGCCGTCCAAAACTTTGTTGTACTCATCAGGAATTCCTTTACCCCAAGTAAGAACGTAACCTCTGACTTTGATACTTTGATCTTTTGGAGGTCCCCACCATACTAGTATTGAATCTGACATCGCTTTGGCTAGAAGATGAAAGATATACATTCGTTGGAAATCTTTTTTTCAAACATTAATTAATAGAAAATCCGTAATGTATATTGTTCAAACATCGTTCTAGCTTGTTTTTATTTATTTTCATAGGTAAATATAGTATGTAGTTCAACTAGAAATACTTGGCATAAAAAAAGTGTATACTCACTTCCCAGATTCGTAGGTGCACCGGGAACTTCACTCTCGGTCAAATCGTTCTCGTAAGTTTCAATGTCCACCCATTCGGAATAAGGTCCAGTTCCATTCACGTTAAAGGCACAAACTCGCACTTGATAGCTAACGTTTTTCTCCAGCTTGTTGAGAATGTACATACGCTGATTGCCATCCGTAGTTTTCAAGACTGGATGAGATCGTCGATCCGTGGGTCTATAGCGGATCCTGTAGCCGGTAATAATGCCATTTTGACCCTCGGCTGGTGGCTCCCATCGTATTATGACACTCTAAAAATGGAATTTTCATATATATTGAATTAAATCGGCCGAATGTAGTTTACAGCCAATGTAATTAGGATAGACTGCTAAAATCTCAAAATTCATCATCCCTTTAATCGTATATGTATAAAGTTCGAATTGGCGAAAAACGTTGATGGTCAAATAAGAAACAAGGGTATAAGAAGGTGTGTTTACCGAGGAGCTAGCGGCTTCTACGGTGACATTGGGTGGATTCTTAGGCGCGGAGCCATAAGTCCTGACCCTGATCTCGCCTGTCGAGGCACCAGGTCCATTGTCGTTGACAGCCTGCACCCAGACGTTGTACTCCTTGTAAGGCACGAGGCCAGTCAGCTCGTACGTTGTGCTCGTCGTATTCTTCTTCGTCTCCTCGTTGTCTCCCTGCCGAGAATGCGTGTTTAATTCGTTATATCGATCGATCATCCCCGCGTGCGCGCGCGCGTCTCTCGTTTGTACCGAGAGAGAGATCGACTTTTGTAATTTATAAGGATTTACGTACCTCGGCATACGTGATGAGGTAACTGGAAATCCGACCATTAATCACCGACGGCTCGTCCCAAACCAGTGCTATACTCTCGTTGCTTGTAGGCCATCCCCTCAGGTTTAGCGGCTGACTCGGTACGTTCGGCTGGAAAACCATTTATTTGTTTTTTTTTTTAATTTTATCACTCAAGTGTTATATTAGCCCTAGGTTTTCTTTTTTCTTTTTAATGAGATTATCCGATTAGCTGGAAGATTATTCAGATTTCATTACAAATGCTTACTAAATTATAGCCAGCGTCATTCTTGAAACATAAGGGTTTCCTATACACGATTGAAAATTTTAGAATATAATACGTTAAATGATTTGCAACGACGACAAATAAAATATTATGAAAAATAGCTATACAGCTATTTCGTAACGATAAAGCGTTTAAAGGGCCATATCACTTGAAATAATTGTATTTCAAGATACACTGCAATATGCGAAATCGGCTTAATACGAGAGTCTCGCATTGCGGTAGTTAATCAAAGTTATAGGAGTGTATAGGGATTATCGGTATATAATGTATATGTATATATGCTCACGTACCTCAGATTCAGTGGTCAGCTGTAACACCTTGCTCGAGGCACTAAGTACATTGGAGACATTGGCAACGGCGCGAAATAGATACGTAGTACCGGGCTGCAGGCCGCTAATCGTCGCCGTTGTTTCCTTATGGGGTGTTCGCTCGATTCGCTCCCTGCAAAATCGACACACAATATTCTAATCTTCTATGGCTATCGCAATTGGAAATGACAATACACCTGTGTATATATATATATAGATAATTTCGCCTCTCTCTCTCACGGGAGAGGGAAAGAGAGAGAGAGAGAGCTATTGTTTTAATCGCAGGACATTGCACACTCGAGATCGATTCGAGGGCGCCAAAGTACAGTTATAATGGAAACTCGATCCCTAAGTTTCTATTTTGTATAACGTTACACTGGCGAACATTTCGAGCGTGATTCACAACTTTCAATCCTCTTTCGTTCCAAATGATCTCACAACCGATTATTATTATTGTCGTATTTCCCAAATTATTCAGAATTATTGAGAAAATTCTTTCGACAAAGGCAGATGTAGGAACATAGCTAACCTCTCGAATCCCTCCTGCTTGTAATAGATGAGATAGTTGGAGACCTCGCCGTTGGCTGTGATCTCGGGCTCCTGCCATCTGAGCGCGACGAATCTGCTGTTGACCAATCCTATGCTGAGATTACGCGGCGCCGAGGACAGACTGGCGACTTCGCTGAAGCTCAGTCCGTCGAGTGTGTCTGTAACAGCGGGATCGTAGGGAGGATCGTAGGGAGATGAGTTAATCGGTGGTAGACGAGCGAATGGGCTGCCCAGCAAATCGGCCGGATCGTCGGATGGACTGATCGAGAGAGGCGGATTCGGCGTGTAAGCCGAGGATGTGTGGCCGAGCAATGTACTCGGGTGCTGCCATGTGCTGTTGGACAGCAGACGGTGAGACAGTTTTTTTTTCGAGACCGACTTGCTGGTTGCCGTTGCCTTGTTTTTACTGCCCTTTCGCTCTTTCTCTGATTGTTTTACGTTAGCATGCAAGACGATTATCAACGACACGTGGGGTTGTTTTTTTTTTTTTTAGTTGCAGGCAGGATGAGGTGTGGTAGGAGGAAAATGGTAAAATAAATATAATCGAAATTAAAAATTGTAATAAAAATCATAATTGAAAGATTGTTTTCTCAAAGATAGTTTTTTTTTTATTACTTAATTAATAAATAACATTTATTATTAAGAAAAATCTTGATTCAATTGGCTAAAACTTTGAACAAATGTTCATGTTTGTTGCAACTATTCAAAGTGAAATATTGATTATAACTAAAAAGTAAACTAAATATATTTATAATTGTTATGATTCTTTATTATGCTTCATTTAGAATGTAGAAAAGAATTTTAAAAGCTAAGTAAATCTTTGAGAAAACAATAGAATAAAAGAACATAATTAAAGTATAAAAATAAGAAATAATGTATATTCATAAAAGAATACTGCTTTTGAAATTAATAGCGAGCATTAAAAAATTCAATAGAACAAAATACTATAATATCCTTGATAATTAATAAAGTCTTTAATGATCGTAATATGCGCTAAATTAATCTGCGTAAAATTTAATTCGTAATCTATGCAGGGTATACCCGACTTTATTTATAATTACTATTTTTAAACAATAAAAATAATTGAACTTCAGTATAATTGAATATTAATTACTGAAGATACATTCATACAGTGAATTTATCTTTTGAAATAAAAACAATTATCATAAATTATATGTAATCGGCGAAAAAAATTAAATTATGGTAATAAAGTTCGACATCAATAATGGGATAAATTACACAATGCAACAAAGTAACATTGATAGATACGAATAAAACAATGTATAAATCGACACGATACTTTACACATCTAACCAGATACAAATCACAGTATATTTCACAAAAAAACATTCTCATCTAAATAACATAAATAACTATAATGAAATAGCTCACGCATTTTTAATCCGATTTTACACATATAAAACACATTCAGAAATACCAACAACATTTTATACTATGCTATATTCCATCGATTCGCCTATACATACCCAACGAAAAGAGAGAATAAAAGAAAAAAAAAGAGTAATACACAACTATTCGTGATTACGGCGACAGGCAATCGACATAATAATCGCAAACAATCATCTACAACACTTTTTTTCATCCCACATTACAATATACTTTTACCCTATGCACACACTACTCGCGAGCTCGTATACATATCGATGAAAACATTACACGCGCAGCGCATTAACAAATTAACTCTGGAAATCGAAATAAATAAATCTCTGTCGCGCGACACGCTACAGTGACGCTCGAGCCTGGCTAAACTATCAACAACATCGACTATAGAGAGAGAAAGAGAGAGAGAGAGAGAGAGAGAGAGAGAGAAAGGTACATATATGTATACTCACTCGGTTGATGAACGGTGAGACGAGCCGATGCTTGCACGCTACCGGCCGGATTCGTGCCCATGCACTGAAAGATCCCCGCGTCTATGTTGAGCAGGCCGTTTATCCTGAGATTGTATCTGCAAGCAGAGAGAGAGAGAGCATTATAGCACGACGCCGTTATACAAACTGTCTCTTTCTCTCTATGTGTGTGCGTGGATCTCGCGCGAGCTTGGAAAACGAGTAAAAGTGGCGCAAGGCTGCGCACACGCTGCAGTTCTATATACGAGGGCAAAATATACCAGTCAATTGAATCTCGCTCTCTCGCGGTTCCTTTGGGAATACATATATACACACCTTGACTCCGCGTGCGAGGTTATGCGTATACGTGGGTGGTTTGAGAAAGATGGAGAGGAATGACCGAGTTCGATCGATTGGGATTTCGAAGTAGATGATTTTTGAAGATGAATTTTCAAAATGATGTTTATCCGAGAAAGTTTTGTATATAAGTGGAGTGGAATATATTGAAAACGGAGGGGAACGGAGATATAAGTAAAAATCGCTTTTAGATATGGAGCGATATAAGTCGCTCGAGTGGAATCCAGAGTTTTACACTTGAGCGGACGTGAAAAGGGTCTAATTAATGCACCCTAATTTATCGGCTACCCTATGTATAACATCTTATCAGAGATATATACATATTGATAATATGAAATCAAATAGCGTATGTTTACAAAGTGTAATGACTTTTAACGAAGAGTTGATTCTCAGTCGAATCGTGATTCAATTTAACATTGAATTATTAATTATTAATTTATTATAGACTATAAAGCTGCAGACGGATTTGAATTTTTAAATGGTGGATTCAGTCTGTTAGAATTTATGGACAGTTAAATTGGTTTTTAGTTCGCTACGACGCCATAAAATTGAGATACGTCCATTTACATGCGAATTTTTATCTTAGCATTTTATTGCGAGAAATGCTATCGTTGCTAAACCGTGCGCACAAATCGCCATTCTCTTATTTTCAGTAGCAGATATTTTTTTGTCGACCATACTCGGCAAGACAAATATGACTTATTTTACTAGATGTAAAATTTTAATCTGATATGTATCCGCGTTATGCATAATGAAGTATTTTATGTAACGATCAAAGATTGAGAATAAATCGTACGAACAAAAAGTCGAGTTAGGATAGGTGAACGAGGACTAAATTAACGCGAATAGTACTAAATAATAAATTATCGTTGACTATACCGATACAAGATTATGCCCTTTAAAATTCATTCATTTGTAATTCGTTGAATAAAAACTACGAACCATTCGTAAAACTACTTTGCGATAACGGTGTTGTAGCTAATGAATGTATAGGACACGGAGAGCCTTTGTGAGCCGGTCTTTACAATAATGTATATCAACGCGCTTTGAAACTTTTAATTAGACCGACGAGCATAGATGGACACAATGGATATCCGTCGACATTGTGAACGAGCCATTGTAACGTTTAGAGGTATTCTTCGATTCTCAAAAAAAATGGTAAAAAATACAAAAAGCACTGTCTCTGTAAATACGCGAATATTGCATACCCTAAAAAAAGTAACACACACTTACGAATAAAGTTTAACAGCAAAAACTTTCAACACTAAATTGCACGTCCACCTTCCTAAATTCGTATTCACAGCTCGATAAAAATCCCTTCCCCCCAAAAGGGCGAAAAAACAAGGAAGATACGCATAGCAGTGCAGACTCACCCATTGATGAGTTGCCAGTAGTCGTTGAGGGTGATCCTCTCGCCGTTCTTCAGCCAAGTTATCGCGGGCTGAGGCTTGCCGTAGATCTCGCACTCGAATTCCAGATCCTGGTGTTCGCTCGCCTCCTTGTCCTGCGGTCGCTTTGTGAAGCGGGGCGGCACTGCAACGAAAGGCCCGTCGGATTAATGAAATTCCGGGGATGTATAAGTACGCGCGCGAGGCGAATTATTTGGGTGGGATGATAGAGGGTGGGTATATCAATTCGATAATTGGATACAGAGAGATTTGCGTACCTTGAACAACGACTTCGGCTACGGCGTCGAAGGTGTCGATCTCGTTCTTGGCGCGGCACTGATACGAGCCGTTGTCCTCCTCCGCCACGTCTTTGATTACGAGGCTCGATGCTGCGATCGTTTGGTACCTGCGCATCACGTGGGAACAAATGTTTATGTAATACATGAATTTACGGAGCGTTGATAAATTTTTCGAGAAGTACATGTGCGGATTAAAAAAGAGATGTGGATGTATAGGAAGGGTCGTCGAACTAAATTACGGAAGGTTCAACGGAAGATATGTCCTCTCGTTTAAAAGAAGAAAAAAATTATTTGAAACAAAGTGTCAAAATGAGAATTCTTCTTAGTTTTAATTAAATGTATTCTTATAGCAATTTGGTTAGGAATCCCTCTGGCACAAAGTGAACCTTGTCCTCGCAAAGTTTAACTAAAAGATAATGAAATTCCTGACTATGCACACAGAGATATATTAAATTTAAGTCCGAAGGTTTTGGCTATTCCTAAAACACTGGGAATACCTTGAAATTCAAAAAGGCACATTTTCGACGCGACACTTTATTCAAGACTGTATATATAACTTCATCTTAAATATAAAACGGACCTTTTTGCCGCGCGAGCGTTTAATTTAAAATCTTATCCGCCGTTCGATCAACTCTCGCTTCCACGCGACAAAAAAAAAGAAGAAACCAAGCAGGGTTAGCCGCACTTTCCTATCTGGGTGTTCTCGTAGTAGATTAACGATCGACTCCAGCGAGCAAAGTGGGTAAGGTAATATATACATGATAGTAGATCTGAGGTAAGCGTTGTGCACAAGCAGTACTCGTCTGACTCTCATGGCAAGTGCCGATCGAATTACCTGGAGTCCAAGGAGGCCAAGTCTATGGACGTCCCGTCCTTCAGCCAGAAGACGTCGGGCTTCGGGCTCCCGTTCGCCGCGCACTCCAGTGTGATAGTCGACTTCTCGCTGGCGACCTGATTGAAGGGCTTCGCCACGAAGACCGGAGCGCTCTTGCCTTCGCCTTAGCGTCGATTTTTCCCCAATTAGAAAGAAGAAGAAGAAGAGCGATGAGACGATGCTATGAGGGATGGCTGTTTTTAGAGAAGGAAGGGAGGAAGGGGATGAGAGGTAATTGATGGGGTGCGAGATGGTATATATCTGCTCGCGATACGTCAGACTTGTCAAAACAGTCACTCCGCTTGGACGTGAATTCGCCCTCCCCTCCGCCGCGGATACTTTAGCCGATCGCGTCTCCCCATCATCGTGCTTCGCTGCGCGCTTTCGATAAGTGAATTGAAAATTACTCGCTTCTATATATATATATATATACCGTAGCCGTTTTAATTGGACAGGGCTGAAATTTTTAAGCTTTCATCTGCGACAGCCATGTTCCCAGCAATTTTTCATCTAATTACTCTGCAAGTAATTTCTTCGATCGAATTTTAAAGCTTCTTTTATTGATACGTAGCTTAAATCGTATAGTACAATGTAGAGAAAGATAGTTCCGTACTCGTTTCAATTTGTTAATTTAAAAAGAAAATGTGGAGCATCTACTATATATTATAAAAGAAACGAAAATAGAATAGGTGTATATATGAAGCGTATCATTACCGCGAATAAAAAAATTCTATGTCTGAAGTAGAAAAGTCGAGGCGAAAGAGAGGCGAAGTTTATTATAAACAAGACGATCCGTATATACACACGAGTTCGCGCTCACCAGTATAGTAAAGCTCCAAGTTGGCCGTTCTCGTGTATTATATACAGTCAACTTCAGTCGCGCGCGCGCTTCTCCTCTCTGCAACTTTACCCGGAAAACGAATTCTAGCGAGGAGGGTCGAGAATTTTCGTTAAACCAAAAGTTTCCCTCCCGCTGTAAATACGCTCTTAACAACCGCACTAACCACTCAATATACATATATCTATACGCATATATGCATTATCTCCCCTCGAAAAAGTCATAAACATTTCGCGCGCGAGTATCGATAAAAGCTCTCTCCGCGAGCGAGCGAGAGAGAGAGAGAGAGGGGGGGGGAGAGATCGATGAATAAAAATGAAAGTATAGCTTTTATCCGGCGGCTGATTTACTGCCCGAGATACGCACCGAGAGTTGAGGACATAGAAGAGAGAGAGAGAGAGAGAAAGAGAGAGACTCACCGATGTCGCTGGTCTGGAGCGCGAGCTGAGCTTTGTTGCTCAGTCTGTACTGGCCGTAGCCGCTCGCATGGCACCTGTACGAGCCGACATCTTGGGGCAGCACCTCGTCTATCTCCAGAGCTCCTAAGTGCGACGTTCAAATATATATATTATGTCTTGTCAATTCATGAATTTATATATATACACTCCAAGAAAAGAATAATGCCTATATATCGTTAAACTAAAGTGCATTATTTTCCCGTTGATTATATATAAATAAGTCGATAACAATACATATACATAGGCCCCATTAGCTGAAATTCTCATCTTGGCTCCGCAACGAGAGCTTTCAATAGTTTCGAGCTGCGCACGACATTCTAACTGTGTAAAAAATGTAAACGCGGTGTCGCACGGGCGAAGATGAAAATTCTAATGAAGAGGGTTATATATACATATAGGTATACGGTATAGCGGAGAGATGAGCGACAGCATGCGCGCACTGTTAGGTATACAGCAGCAGCAGCTTATCGCTCCGCTCTACGGGTCCGGTCGGCGTGTTATTTCATGAAAATGAGATTTGCTGGTGTTTACCGGAGGGCAGTATAGTCATACGGCTCTCGTCGATCATGAGTGGCTGCTCGTCCTTAAGCCACTGTATGTTCACCAGCTCGTCGCTCGCCAATTTGCAGCTCAGATAGGCTATTTGGCCGGGATAGACCATTGTGTCCTGGGGCTCGCGGTCGAACCCTGGCAAGCCTTCAACAGAGACAAGTTTAATTTTTTTTTGTTTTCCAACGCGATGAGAACTCGTTTAATTGCAGTGGTGTGGTCTTTTTGTTGTTTCCAATGAGTGCGCGCACTTCGTAGGAAAGGCCCGTAACTTTTGCAATTGCACTTTTTGTTTTTACTTTCGCTATATAGGTTTTGTTATCGCGGCTGGTTGAGGTTTTAAGGGCTATTCCGGCAATGGGACGATGCGAAAAAAGTTAATTGGGAGTTTGTGTCTAGTGTAAAAGTTGATGGAAAAGTGAGTCAGTGGTGATTCACGATACCGATCTAAGTATACCTACATTTCGCGAGAAACATAATACTTCCTTTAAGGGATATATTAGGTTCGCGTAAAAAAAAGAGTCATTCTCTTCTAGGACTATAGTCATGAATCATGCAGGGCTATAGTGCGTTTATAATAATAGGTATATATATCGTATTGTTTAGGGCGCTGACAAATGCAATAGTTACGGCTGGACACACATCCGTGTGTAAGTATATATAGCGATCATCGGAAGCCGGAGAAAAAGAAAATAGGTAATCGTCGCGCTTCGGAGCGTCTCGAATCCCTTATCGCGCGATCGATACTTACTGGCGAGTTTAACTACGGCAGTCCTCGAAGCGATCGCCCCTACGTTCTCGATCGAAGCGAGACATTGATAATTCCCAGTCGACTCCTGATTCGCTGAGCTGATGTAAAGCGATCCATTCGGCAGCTGACTCCTATATAAATGAAACAGAAAGAGCGACGAGTCGTTAAAAATCTATGAATATATGTCAAACGATGATATATTATATTCAGCCTTTCGTATATATGTAATCTGTTAGCGCTTGTTCCACCACTCCGTCTACTTTTTTTTCATTATTCAATCCGATGGATTATACCCGCTTTATCGATGGCGATATTGCGCGCGAAATATATCGCTGATTTTCTCGGATTTATACGCGCGGTGAGGAAAAAGTATGCGCACGTACAAATACACATATAAGCCGCGTTTGGTTTATCGAGGCGATACGGCGATCTGTTGTTGAATCGGCATTTATTTTTCCGAGCGCAGTGCAGCCACACTGCAGAGCGCGTATGGGCTTATCGGTTAGCGCGTTGCTTTGCGTTGCGATGAAGGCCTGATTCCAATTATGTGCAAATTGCGCGCGCGCGCGACACGGCTTTTATAAATAAACAACGCTGTTATTGGCGTTTAATAAAAGCCGCGCGGCCCGTTAAAGCCGTCCCCCACTCGTTTGGAAAACAGCAATCGCTCGGCTTGTAATTATTGAATAGCTATGTATACACCTATGTAAGAATAAGCGTTAATAAAAATTGTGAGCGTTTATTTTTTTATACCGCGTCTCTCCTGTAAGCGAAGGTTCCGAAGAGCTATAGTCTTTTTGATTCCACAAGGAAAACAAGCGGATTAACGGATACTAATTAACTTTCTCGTACTATAGCTGCATCTCGGGTATACAACTGGCGGCTATTTACTTTGTAACGATTGTTTGCTTCCATCCTCGAATGAATTTCTAATCTGCGCTTGATGTACTTCAAATAATAAACGGTTAGAGCACTCGTGTACCTTCGAAATTCCGACTGTGAAAGTATTAAAATATGATTACATTTTATCTTGGCATATAAAAACTTCAAATATATACAACTTTTAATATGCCTATCCGCAGTAAGAGCCTTTATGAATTCAGGATTTAATGAAACTTTTGTAAACTAATCAAGTCCTATCTTAATTTCAAACACTGTAAACTTTATGCAATCTCAAATATTTTACATTAATAAGTTCGTTCGATAAAACAATGTGCATTGATTGGCGAAAATTGATTGATTAGCGTAGTTCTATTACCATTTATATCGAATACCTATATTATTTCCTAAATATATATAAAATAGTGTAATTAATGTACCCGTTATCTTATCAAAAAAGTTTATTATTATTTATTGTATTATTAAATTGTTGATTTCTCAAAACCCGATTGCTTCTATTTATGAATTAAAAAAATTTATTATACAGAAATTTTCGAAACAATTTCACCAATCGCAACGAAACGCAACAAACAGATAGCTCGACAAGGATTATCAGTCGATGCAAAAACACATGCAAAAGCAGGTATAAATTCTCGAGAAAACGAGAGCCTATATAATAAGAGAAATCTCGGACAAAAAAGTCATCGAAACGAACGCCTGACAAAACTTTGCATCGCGTGCACCACGTGCGCGCGACACCATAATATATCGGCAGCGAGAGTCATGCGTCGGAACGACGACATCGTGCCATGCCCCATCACCGAGAGAAACAGAGAGCAGACACTAAGGCGTTTATCTTGCGAAAGGGCATTAAGAGATTTCCAACGGGCGCACATGTACACACACACAAGACACACGAGAGAGATATAGATAGAGGCGCAGTTGCGAAGATAAGCCGATAAGCGATAAGAGTCCCACGGGGGGAGAGGAAGAGAGAAGAGAGACGAGAGGAGGGGAGAAATGGAAGTCGAGTGGTCCGCATGCTGCAACAGCATATATATATATATATATATAGATAAACACTCGAGGAGCCTTGGCGCGTATACTCGTTGACGGCTTTTCCTTTACGACGCATCTCCCCGCAATGCGAACAAAACGATATTGAATTGACGTGCGCCATGCGGACGGAGATGCGAAGGGGGGAGGGGGGAGAAGAGGAGAGTGAAAGATATAGAAATTTTATTTTCCTTCCGTTCGTAATAAGGGAGATGCGCGTGGGGAGGGAGGTATAGGCTTTGCGACTCTCGCGTGTATTTTGTCAAGTGGATATACGCGACGAGTGCATGGTCGTGTATATTGACTTTGCGTTCAACTGTCGATTCTGTCGATGAAAATGCCGGTAGATATATAAAAGGTATTTCGTCAAGCTTGTTTGGTTAGGTATTGTTTTCGTACATGAGCGAGCCGAGGAAAGATGTTGTGGCTCTTTGTAAAGAACTGTTGACGACCGGAAGGAAGTGGCCAACTACTTAATTTTAATCGTGAATTTCATTTTCACGAGAACAATAGAAGAGAGATGCAGAGACTCGTTTGAAAAAACACAGTCTTGATGAGTGTGAATAGAATAAATAGTTATGGATTCCGAGTAGACTGGTAATACTCGACAACAATATATATATATATATATATGCATCTCTTGGATAATTAGCGTTCTATTTATGTTTTCGTATAGAGCTCGATGCTTCTATGAACTCATTATACCTTTAAACCAGACTACGCTTTCATAAGGTTTGCACTTGGAATAACAAAGCTGATGTAGTTTCAAAAATTAAACAGATGCAAATTGAAATCACAAGTAGAATGCAACATTTAACGGCTTAATCGATACTCATATGAATTCAGATATAATGCAAGTATAAAAATGGAATCGGTTAGCGCCCGATATTTTTTCTGTGGCTATAAAATTTTATGGAATTCAAAAAAAAATTTTAGATGTATCACATTTATATATATGCAAAAGCACACAGGTTTTATCGAATAAATATATTATTATACATATATTCAAAAAAAGAAAATAACCATATAAACTGTAGAATACTGCTACAATGATTAGTTTTCTGTAAAACAGCAGTATAATTGTGGAAAGAAACGCACCTATGACGCTTTTAATCGTAATAAACATTTAAACGCCATCCGCATATAATACAAAAGGCAGAACAAAGAGATATATATATAAATATAGGTGTGTAACATGAGAAAGGTAAAGCTCACCGATACTTGTCGCCGATGAAGTTGATGGGCTGGCCGTCGTCTGTGCGCCAAGTAATAACGGGCAGGTCCTGAAGAAGTCCACCGGGGCTGACGTCCATGAGAGCCTGGCAGTCGAGCCTCACGGGCTTGCCCAACTCCACCACCAGATCCTCGGGCTCATGGCTGAACTGCAGACCCGTCGCGCCGCATGCTGCAACAGACGGACGGACAAGACCGAATCGTTAGTCACGGAGAATACTACTGTATGTGCATATATGCGCGTGTGTAAGAATGTATGTGTGTGTATACGACTCCCGGCGGAATTAATCTCGCCGCTGCTTTGATATCAGCCGCGCGGCGGTGCGCGCACTCGGAAAAGAGAGCCTGCAGAGACACACTCGGTACTTTTTTTCTCCCTCCTACGCTCTCTCTCTCTCTCTCTCTCTCTCTCTCTCTCTCTCTCTCTCTCTCTCTGCGTGAGCGAGGGGGTGTGTGATGTATGTTCTCTGGAACCGGGGAAGAAAGAGAGTTTTAAACCGTGTCGATGTCTGTTCAATGAGGTTTCTCTGTGTACAGGGAGAGCGAGGACGGTTAGGTTTTTTAAAGCTTCAGTTTGTTTTGGCGAGATCGCGAGAGTGAGTTTTTCCCCTTTGATCGGGAAAAAAAGTCTTTTGATATATACATCGTAACGGTGGGGGGTTTATTGACAATCGCTCCCGGGTTAGAAGTATAAATCTTTTGCACGGTTTTTGCGTTGCTGTTAAATCAGATTTCGTGCGCGCTCGAACCGATTTCTTGAATATAGTGATTTTAATTGGAGAATGGATAAAAAAAATAGGTTCGATGTCCGTCGCGTTATTTTTGTTCGGAATCGATGCGAATAACCTTCGATGCGGGGACGCTGTGTAAGAAAAAAAAGCGCAGATACGTTTCAGCGTTTATTGTCTGGCTTTTCTCGTATATATAAGTTCGCCGAGGTGAACTACAAGTAAATGCGAAACAGTAGTAAATAACCGCTAATGGGACTGTAGACGTGATTATTGCGATGTATTATTATCCCCTGTTACAGGTTAGAAGCGAAATAAAATTGATTGCCATCGCCGCGTGCAATAAGTTATACTGCACTTCTCCTGACTTTATCCAATTATCGCTTCTATTTTTGGAATAATAGAAAAAGATTGGTTTTGTACATTCGATGTATACATAGTTTGTAGGTTATATATATATATATATATATATACTCAATAGTAACATATTTTTGTCAAGTATCGATGTTCAATCGATAAATTTTAATTAATTTACGTGTATCGATGCTCCGAAACTCACGAGTTCGTGTAAACTTTAAGAAGATACTGTCAGCTCTCGACATAGTCATGTCCCCGTCATCTCACACAGTGGCATAATTCAAAATCCAAATTACCCGTGCGCGCCACAGCTTATAATTTACGTATACAACACGCAATAATTAAACGTTGAGATGTACAAAGTCATGGCTTTCTCTGCCCTGAAAACACCCTACACCGACTTCTTTTACATATACGCGAGCGATGCACACATCGTATTTTAGATATAATTAGACCCAGGATAAAGCCATAAAAAGTCGTCTAATTCCCAAAATTGCCCTCGCACCCCCCATAAAAACTTGCCGAGCACCCAAAGAAAAAAAAAACAGAACAGAGCCCAACGCGTTATCCAATCAGCCTAACCACCTATACACACAATCGTCAACAGCTATATACATAGAGATAAAGCAGCAATACAAGCGCTATATACAGGATATTCAAATTGATTTTATCCAAAGGGCAAACCACTAGGCCATGCCGCATCACGCCCTTTTTCGTTAACCTCATTTCTCTCTCTCTCTCTCTCATATGCAGGGGTGAGAGAGAGAGAAAGAGATTGAAAGGGCTTCCTTCATTTCGTGTCCCGTGGAATATTAATTTTTCGTATTAGCAGTAATTCATCCGTCGCTGCCACACTGCACAGGCGCTGCTGCTGCTTCTGCTTCACGCGTCATCGATTTTCGCGGCGCGCCGTAGTCGTTGTCGTACATACACTGGCATATAGAGTCGGCACGCACGCGGACGCACTTCACTTTTCGGCCAGTGCCGCACACCAACGACACGCTGTACATGCCCGCGCGGCTTTTCGTTCGTTCGTTCGTTTCGTGCGCCCGCCTGGGGAAACCGAGCAACGATCGATAATATTAATGCTGCGACGAGAGAGTAAGATATATATATAAATACGTGATAGGGCCACGGTTGAATGTGTATAATTCGGAATTTATGTCCTCGACTGTTCCGAGACGAATTCGAGTAAAAGCTCTCGGGTCGGCCGGTGCTCCGTAATGGCTTTACTTGGAATATTTCGCGAGACTTTTCCGTGTGTGCAGACAATCATTTGTTCTTTATATAATTTCTTTTTTATTGAGAAACTCTTGCGATGAGATTTCTGAAAAAATTTGCTGTGTCTGACTTCATTTGAAGTGCAATTATAATCGAATTTATTTCATTTATATTTTAAATAATTTTCAAAAGAAAATTTGTCGTGTATCATAATATTTTATCTTATGCGGTTCAAAATGACTTTTTGTGAGTTTCGCGTTTTTTCAAAACTTTAGAAAGTTTATACGTAGGTACAGTCTCTCTTCTGCAGAATAAACGTGTATATAGCACTCGACAACATAGTCTTGGCACAGGTACTAGTTACACATAATACGGCAAAACACGCGCCAAGTTGCAGCAGCAGCAGCGCGAGCACTATAATTTTGTCATCGTTATAATAACGCAGGCTTGTCAGTTAAATTACTGTAATACATTGTCAGTTATTTCATATTATATATAAGAGTCTGGGACTGAGAGGCCAATATATATATAGAAAACTCCTTTCTCGTAAACGTTTAATCGCTTAAATGTTCTTTGATGAACTATTCTATTTTGCTCAATCATTCATGGGATAACCCAGTCAACGCTTCGGGAAAAAAATTGAAAACAATTATTGAGCTGTAATTACAAACTCGGACGTAACGCTGTTATTAGCATAGTTCAGTGTTATTAATTTTCTGCGAGTTTTTTTTTCTTTTTCGCTATTACAAATGTGGAAAACTCATGGAAGTATCTAATTACGAATACTTAGTATACTCATTGCAACAGCTACTATGTAGAACAAATTTTTTTTTTCACGATCGAAGCTTATCCAAGAAATAAATGATATGTATTTTTTGTGCCTAAGAAAATAAAATTATCGATAGGTATTGAGTATAGATTCTATTAAACTTTTCAAATGCTACACTTTAACTTTCAACATATACTCATTCCAATTATTCAAAATACCAATTTCCTCTTCGAACAAACAAACAGAATATGCATGTGTAAATAGAACGACAAAAAAGAAAAGAAAAAACAAAGTCCTAAAAATTCATGCATAAAACACGACGAAAATCCCGGCTTGAAACCCAGCGGAGCAAGAAGAATTTCTCGAAAAAGCTGCAAGTACGCGTCGGCGCGACCCTAAACCCCCTCTCCCCCCCCCCCCTCTGCCCGCGCGTAGCCCCCTTTATAAATATTCCAATTAAAAGCAAGCCGAGCGCGCAGCAGAGTCAGCCGTAACAGTGCACACACGCGCTTATACACGCATTGGTGGACGCGCGATGCATCGTGCGGCCAGGCGACGTTATAAATCGAGCGAGAAAAAGCCCTATAAGAGCTAAGCTGTATATATATATATATATAGAAAGCCCCTCCCGAGGGATCGTTGCAAGTGCAAGATGGCCTTCCAGAAGTGTTAAAAAAAACGAGAGAAAGAGAGAGAGAGAGAAACCGTAAAGCAATCATAGCGATAGCTGCCGATAATCCTTAGTTTAATGGCATTCGAGGGTGAAGGAACCATCAGCAGAGGGGAGAGATGCATGCATGCGTCGACTCCCCGCAAGGCGCGCGCTCCTGTACATTCTATACGCGTGTATATATACATCTCGCTCTCTCTCTCTCTTTCTCTCTCTCTCGCCACCCCCCGACTTTGCATTTTCATCGTCACGTATTCTCTCCCTCCTTTCCAATATTGCGCGCGATACGTCGTCGTCGGTGTCGCTCTCTCTGGGGTAATAGCCCAGCTCTGCACTTGCTATATATATATATACGAGTCTCTCGCTCCCTTTTTTTTCTCGCACTTTCTCGGGGACGATTACTATCCGCGCCTTCTGGGCCTCGCAATTTCTATGATTATCCACGCCTCCTGCCAGTACACACCCGTTGTCTATACTACTTCGGCTCTTTGAAGTGAGACGGCGAAGAGCTGCTGCTGCTATGCCGCGATTGTTTGCCGCTGGATTTTTGTTCTTGGCTGCGTGTATTTTTTTTTCGAGAGAAGTGCGCGCACCTCTTGAAGTTTCCTGCGTGCAAGCTGGGGATTATTATTTTCCGATGTCGTCGATTGCTTTTTCTAACTCTCCCCCTCACCCCCTTTCCCCTATTCTATATATATACACTTTTTATCTCGCTACAAGTTGTTGTTGTTGCTGCTGCGCAGTCGATGGGAAAAAGTGATAAGGCGAAGTAGAAAAGTTGATAAGCTTCGGTGCTTTTTGCGCTCGGCGAGAGAGAAAACTTACTTTTTCTGAGAGAGAGAAAACGATACACGGTTGATTGCTACCGACTTCATCTGATGTGATTACGTGCAGGATACTTCGACGAAGTAAGACGTGCCTTTCTTTGTTTTATAAAAGTATCCAAGCTAATTAAATATAGAAACGATTGTTTATTGTAAGATGATTCTTATAATAATTTTAACGATGAGCTTTACTTCGTATTCATTTTTAGCTGGAAAAATATTCTTGACAACATTATTCACCTGCGCACTTACTTAAGCATTAATCTTTCTAAAAGCGGTAGAAAGATTGTTTGCACGATTATAAGCATAAAAAAGATTAGGATCGGATCGATTTTTTAGTGCGATGTGTGTGCTTCATCAGCAGGTAGAATCGTAAAATCAACGCGAGGGGGATAGACCGAACCGTAAATACGTTCTCGTTTTAGTTGCGCGCTACAAGGGGTAAAAGCTCCGCTCGAAGCTACCGTGACAAAATACGTCCTATATACGAATGAATTAACAAGTGTAATTTTGGTACCTTTCCTCGTCACTTTCTATAGATTAGACTGGACTGATCATTCGTACTTATAAAATTCTAGAATCACACCTTTCATCGTGTATGGAATGATTCGACGAAGTTCTTGAATAGAAACTTTGAATATTCTTCTTGGGAGTATAAGTTATGAAAAGTAATAACAAGATTTTAATTAACAAATGTCCAGACGGCAATCCTGCATAGCATATTTATTATAGAAAAGCATATAAGATCGCTTGAAACACGAATGCACAAAGTAAATTTCAGGTCGTCGAAAGTTTGACGAGTATTATAGCTACTTGAAGTTACAGAGGAGGGGAAAAATCGAGGTTACAATGCCAATAACGAAAAGTTTAACGTCGCCGAAAGCTGTTATCGAAAGCGCATCAAGCAAACCGGCGTTTTCTTCAAGAACCGCGCGCGCCCGCGCGTCCGGCAACATCGCACACTCCATAGAACAAAAACCTAACGAATTCCCCAAGCAAAACAGAAAAAAAAGTGAAGCCTCGCCAATCACAAATTCACCTCTCCCCCAGCCGCACCGAAAACAGTGAAAAGAACTAGACACACGATTTTTCAAATACCAGCAGAGTAGAGGCACATTCAGATGTCAATCGAAGAAGCGCGTACTATTATTCACATTTTCGTGTGTGTGTGTGTATGTCTCTCCCTTTCGTCTCATCTTCTCTCTTTCTCTCTCTCTCCTCTGGTATAATAGCTGCAATGCAGAGAGGCCATATTCTCGGTTTCGAGGTCGTCGGGGTCTCGGCAGCAGCGGCGGCGGGGGGTTAATGATTGCGCGGACACCCATCGTACGTGATACACCCAAAAAGAGAGAGGAGAGAGAAAGAAGAATGGCCTCGTGTCGAAGCATATATATATATAGAAGACGGGGGAGAGGTAGAAGAGCTGTGCCTCAAACCCAGACAATGAGGTATTGCACGCTATCGAATTTCGCCTCCGCGCGCTTACACACTGATGTGTGTCTCTGTGTCTATGTGTATGCGCGCTTTAAGTATCGCCCGCACGTGTGTGGATATATGTATATTCACGAAGAGAGGAATATAATAAGGAACGAGAGAGAGCGAAGACGGAGATCGAGGCTCCGTATATATATATAGGCAGTCGAACATTGTATGAGAGAGCACGAGTGCAATATCGTGTGTATATTATATATACGTGTGCGCTAGTCGGAGAACGAGAGGGGGAAAGTTCGCTATTTTTTATTGTTATGGCGAAATTGATGTCTGGAAGTTTTGCGCGAGGAAAAACACACGAGTGGTTGTGGATTACGCTGCTGTGCTTCTTATTACTCTGTTTTTAGCTTGATAAGTGTGTGGTTGCTGTTATATTTATATATATAACTTTGGCTGGACCGAATTGTTGGAGATTATTTTTTATTTTTAAAGCATTTTTCGTAATCGAAATTTTGAGCACCGCAAACATTGTTTATCCTCGTGTACCTGCAGCGATAGTAATAGAGAAAAAGTTTTTCCGCGGAGAGCCGGTAACGCGTGTTTACGCATTCTCTCGATGGCGTAAAATTTTACGAGGATATTTGAAAATACTAAGTTTACGGCGTGTGCACACAAAGTTGAATTTAGGTGTATTATATATACTATCGCGTATGTAGACTCTTAATATTCTGGAATATAGATTTACGTGCGCAGTCGCCGATATAATAAAACGCTCTTGTTTATTGCGAAAATTGATTAGACAAATAATTGTACACATTATTGAAAAGTTTTAAATAACGTTCGGTATAGGATGCGTAGAAAGCAGATTAAAACATATTTTCTCACACGAACTTGAGTAAACAAAAAGGAAAATTTTCGTCAGTACGAAAATATTGTGACAAATTTAAATCTAAGAATAAATAAACAGCACGTCGACGGTACATTTATTACATTACCGATAGGCTGCAAAATATGCGGCGCCGAGACACTCGTACAACCAAATCGATTAATTCCCTCAAAACATACTCGCGTCATTCCATTGAGCATATTAAAACCGTCCCTAATTATAGAAATGCGATATTCGAAGGCTCGTTATATAGCCGCGACGAGAGAGGAGCCCATCACAGTCACTCGATATCCGCCTCTTGTTCTAACTAATTAATTACCATGTCTGTAAAAGTAAAGCTCGCTATGGCAGATCCTTTACAAAACGCTTCGTGCAATATTCTTGTGTAGATTTCAATTAAGCTTCCTCCCGTCATCCGAACGTCGACGTACGACCATTCAATATATATACTGTACATTCCGCGTTCTCACTTATTAAGATTATGCCCGTAGCCAAAAAGTTCAATACTGATTTTTATCAATTCCCGACTAATAAATTCCGCGTCGGAGCAGAATGTTGCAGCTGCAGCCGAGCTTCAGCCCCCGCGCGTGGCGCATACCATAACGTGCGCTGCACGGCTGCGATATTGCAAGACATATATATATACACATGCGAGCAAGAGCCAACTATTCGAAATATATATATATATATATATGTAATGGTAAACGTGCAGGCAGATGTGGGCGTATGGGACGCATAGAGTCGCATATAGACGCACACACACACACACACAGAGTACACGTATATATAGGATACGCAGACGGTCGCGCGATATATAGTACAGCTTGGGATGTATAAAGAGGAGAGAAGAGAGAAGCGAGCGAAGAGGCGTCCAGAAGGAGAGAATGAGAAACGAGGGAGGCAAACAAAGGGACGCGCCGTCGTTGCGCTCCTGCCCCCTCTCTCTCTTTCTATATATATATATATATATACGCATTGCCTAGGCATACACGCACAAGAGAAGGCAACCCCTCGCGTGTCTTTGCACAGACGTTCGCGAATATCCCGAGTCTCTCTCTCTCTCTCTCTCTCTCTCTCGTTCGTTCCGCCGGGCGTTTTCGCGACTTTCAAGGCTCTCATGTGTGTGTGTGCACAGTTCGACTATCTTGGTCGTACGTTATAGTAGGCTGTTTCCGCGTGCGGGGACGAAAGGGGAAAAAATGCGACGTTAACGAGGAAATAGCATATACCTACATATAGAAGGAGCTCGACCGGCGAGTTCTGGCGTGGGATGAATCATGATTCTGGATTTTCGGAGGGCTGCAGCACTGCAGAGTTTGAGTCCATGAGGAGGACGAGGCCAAGGGTGTGTACACATGTGCGGGGAGGCCGCTATGCCGTTTTACGTTGTTTTTCAGGGGACGACTCGTTTAGTAGCGCGTGTATAGATATATCGGTGTTGTGCGCTCCCGGGAGCGCAGTTCATAATATAAGAGAAGGGTCAAACCTTTACTTTACAGCGTTGCGGATATAGTTTTACCTCGCAAGTGAAATCATGCTTTCACGAATAACACACATCACGCACAATCGTTTGGAATTCGAAACATCTTTCGTTAAATTTGCGTATATCCGCGGAAATGCAACATCCGCGTATACTTTTGAGGTAAACGAGCGCGGCGCTATAGCGTTTTACGACCTCGCGCATGAGAGTCGCACGCGCCGCATTAACTTTATATATACCCGCGGGGATTTAATAATCGTCCGTATAATCGCATTCCGCATATATATAGTCATCGTACATCGGTTGGCAAACATTTTCCAGATGCAGGGCCAGGAACTTTTCATGCCAGCGACGTACCATAACCTCTTCTAATCGATTTACCTCTATATATCCGCGCGCGACCGAGCAAGAGCAAAGAGGAAGCAGAATACGAAGAATGAGAGAATAAGAGAAGGTAAAGCGGCATCATCAGCTTCCACCTTTCATCCGTCCATCATTCATCCTTACTTTATTATTCCGCTTACTCCCTTTGCCATTCCTCCATTATAATACCTCTATACACACTCACACGCACTCGGCTCGCATGTCTCCCGTTTCTCTCTTCGCTCTCGCTATATACCTCCAATTCCCTTTGACACGCGCACCGGTGGTGTACAGAGCCTTGGAGCTCTCTTACACACACACACACACACACACACACACACACACACACACACACACACACAGCCGCACACGCGCGTTTTCGGCTTAGAGCTCATTATGCATCTACGTTAGATACACACACACACACACACACACACAC
>UELV01152696.1:0-14382 GCA_900490015.1 Megastigmus stigmatizans
TATTTTATTAATATTAAAAGTATTAAACATGAGAATAAATGATTCATAATTTATTAAAAAAGAATTTATTAAAACTTAAATAGTGTAGATAGTGCGGTTTTTCGCATGTAAAAGTGTCCGAAACGAATGATGAATACACAGACTATTTGCCTATGTACATAGTGCGATTCTTCATGTGTATTTTCGAAACTTTAAGGCCTAAATTGTTGCCTATCTACTGTTTATGGGTGAAAGGGTTAATTTGATAAAAATAAATTAGACCATTAGAAAGAACACCTCCTAATTACCCTAAGAACAATGTCAAATTCTTATTATCTATTATTATGTTTAGGCACGAAATAGAAACGCGTTTGTCTTAATATCTCAATTCATCAAAAATGCAGATAGTGCGGTTCTTCGTGTGTACGGCAGTACAGATGCAGAATTTTTTCTTTTGACATAATTTTTACGGATACTAAAAAAGTAAGAATGATAAATTGAATATTTTTTGTAATATAAATTTGTTATTCTTCTCGAAAATACGCGAAAATTGCGGTTATGATTGAAGCTATTGTAGAAGGTATAGGAATATACGATGACATGCTAGAGAGGCGACAATTGATGTCCTTGAATGTTTATTACTTGGCATAAAAAAAGTTCAGAGTATGCGTTTGGTACACGTTTTTAAATGAAAGAATGCACTCAACAGATAATTATATTTTGAAAATTTGTGTGCGTAGTCTGAAGCACATAATTATTATGGTAGTCAATAAGAAAGCTTTTAAAATAGATTTACGAATGCTCAAGTATTTTTATTTATGTATGTTAAAGCACTATAAGTTTAGGTATATTGAAATAACGTGATATTAAAATAAAAACATAAATTGTAAAATCTTTATTCTTTAGGAACACCCACAAACGCGATTTTCAGTATTTTAAAGTAAAAAATGTATTAAAAGAATAAATGACAAGAAAAAAAATTCTTTTGCTACCATATAATAAGAAAATAATGGCAAGCTGTATACCGAATTGTATGATCTGAATAGTATATTGCCTATAAAATCTAATAGCACTGCATACTTTTCAAGTTTCATTGTGCAAGCAATAAAATATGTATATAGAATTTTCTCATTTGAACCGAAAGTTGTAAAACGAAAGTCGAAGATTTTCCTACCCATCAAATTTTATTGCGTAATTAACTTTTGTTGCGTATCTTTATTCATTTTTGCTTACTTTTCGTGTAAATAGTTCAAAGAAAGATTTTCTTATTAGATAACAAGATTAAGGTTCTGTTTTTAAATAAACATGCGAATTACTTCCTACATTACCCGTTCAGTGATATCACAAAATACAACATACAATTTATCATAACGATGGCTCCTATTCATATAATCCGGTTTCAAAACATAATTTAATATAATGCTATGTAAGAAGTGGATGCAATACGATTCTATGTCAAACAAGCGTTGCATATAATGCTATTTGATCAATACGTATAATATAATGCTAATTGAAAAATGCGTGTAATATAATACTATTTAAAAATCGGGCAGCATACAATGCATTCAGAACATCGCGCTACATATAATGCTAACACAAAAATGTCTCGCATATGATTCTATGTCAGAAAAGCGTTTAATGAAATGCTATTTCGTCTATGCGTATAATAGAACTTATATTAACAGATATCTTCCACTTCTTAAATAGCATTATATTAAATTATGTTTTGAAACGGGATTATATGAATAGGAGCCATCGAATAATATGAAGAGAAATGAATCCCTCTTGTCTATTTGCAATGTTTGTACAAGAAGAATACAATGGATAAAAAGTATATAAATATTAAAATGTATAATATGTATACAAGTATAGATAAAAAGTATATTATACGTACCAGGCTAAGTAAACGAGCATGAATACCGCAAGAGCCCCAATGCCTTGTGATCTCTTGGGATATTGTCGCGGCGCTATGACCATTTCGAAGAGAGTCGCGAACATTATCAACGTGTGCATTAGATGATTAAGCCACCATGGGAAGTACTGATCCAGTGCCTTCGGTAATACTAGCTCACGGTCCACGAACATCAATCCCCAGAACGTCACTCCTACGAACTATTCCAAGACATGTATTTTTCTTACCGGCGAAAGGTTCAATATTATTTATAATCAGGTGGATGAGTTTTCAATTTTGAACAATACGGCAGGATAATTTACTGTATATATACGTGTGTGTGTGTGTGTGTGTGTGTGTGTGTGTGTGTGTGTGTGTGTGTGTAAAACATCTTCCTTTTGCCTTATCGAAAGCCGTAATAACATGTAAATTGCAGATTGCACAGCAGAGACAAATATACGCACGCAAGCTACAGAGGCGCACGCACGTTATATCAGTATTTCCAATGCACGACTCATACATATTTAATAGATAATTCTCTGACTATTATTTAAAAGCCACAACACTGCAGGCTTTCCGCCAGTCTACAGGTTAATAATGATTATATATAAATGATATTATTTCTAAAGAATAATGATATTTAGTGTCTAGGATACCCCAGTATAGAAAGTGAAATCATTTTTATAATAGATAAGAATATATACATAGTTTTATCGTTTAAATGTAACATTTTTTCCACTTGTTTTTGAACATTAAAATGAACCTTAAAATTATTATGAAAGTGATACCGCCACGGACCCAATTGTTGATCAGGACTCAGTTGTTGATCAACTTTGACAGTATTTTGTCAACTGATTCATTTTTTTATTTATCCCTATGACCATCGGATTACGATTATTTTTATCATGACTTCATTATTATCTAGTCCTTATTCTTATTTTATATCACTCTAACCTCAAAATCCCACCTTCGCAGTTTTTTTTCTGGTCTCGTGCGATAAAACATGACACTGGTGTGTAAGGTGATTATTTACCGAATCAGACTTTTTCGCACGAGCGAAGGGAGTAATGTACTAATTTATTATAAACATTTATTTTATATAATGTTAAACTTTGATCAAGAATTGGGTCTTCTCGTGATCAGCAATTGGTCCTACGAATTTAAATGGTTGATTGAGAATTAAGTCACTTGTTGTTTTATGTTAAAGTATAAGTATTCATTTGTATTAAATTAAAGATGAAACCTTAATATACTGGAATAATGAAAAAAATGTTTGATGTAATCAATACTTTTTCCTACAAATTAAGAAAAGCAAACGAAGTTTCCTTAATTGATTAAGAATTGAGTTCGTGACGGTATAACTTTTATCTTAAAACAGTAAAAAAAATTATCTATTTATAAAAAATGGTCGTTTTACGTAGAAATAAATATACTTATATTATCTTGTATTTTCAACGTATATCAGGTTTATAGTAACCGATTGTCAAATAGTAAAAAAATCATCATCTATTTATATGCGTCTCCCACTCAGAATCAGTATAACATGTGAGTGTAAGTAGGTTTTCTTCATTTGCTTCTCTATTTATTTTGAATTTGATTTTAATTGGTAAGTAATTGATCGTAGTTAATAGGTATTTTTCTGTCAAATTTAATTAAGTACTTTGGCTTCATTGAAGTACGCCACGAACAAAGATCTTATTCAGAAAAATTAATCAAATTTTTACCGGGGTATCTTTATCGAATAAAAATAAAATAAAATGAAAGAGGTTAATTTATCATCAACGTTAAAAATCAGAAATCTTTGTGCGAAATTCTATTGCATCATAATGCAATTATGACTGGATGTTAAAAGGCTGCCCATATATTTTATGAAATAAAACATATATATTTTCTCTATTTACTAGTTGTCTCTTCTATGATTGATTACCACAAAGTAACATAAAGCAGTCTATTGCTCAAAACACCATAATTAACAAACATATTAGGGAAAGCAAAGTCGTTGTGTAAGATTTGCATTGAAGTAAAAGAAAAGGTAATTAAGAAGGATTTGGTCATACAGGTTGCAGCAAAACTCATTGCTTACCATAGCCACTGGAAAACCAACTGATGCATGGAAGGAGTCCTTGAATCTGCGAAGGAATGGTTTCTTTTTCGGACTGACATCGTTCGTTCCAAAAATGTCATTTAATAGACATACTAGGAAAAATACAGTTTGGGCGATCTGTTGAATAAATAAAAAGAGAATGCAATTATAACGACGAAGAGTTATTTAATTATAATTCTGATATATATGTACTGTTTAATTTTCTTAAGAAGTTCAACGGTAAGATTTTAGCTCCTAACAAGATTTTCGATTACATATGTGAAACATGGAGAAATTTCTCTCGTTACTGAGCTACTACTATTTATTTGGACCTAGACAGGATTCTTAATGACCGTAGCAGTTAAAGTCAAACCTTAATCGATCTGAAAACACTGTTTATAAAGGTTTGTTTCCAAACAGTTTTTCTGTTTCATCCGATTCTCTAGTTATATTGCACACTCACGAGGAGATGATCAGTCCTGATGGATTTTTTTGAAACTTTTAGGAATGACATTTCGTGTAATATAATAAGACCCGTGTATCGGTGTTTTATTGGATAGGCACTACAAATCAAGATAATCACCACTCTTTATGCTCATAAAGTATATCAATCATAAATCTTTTAGTGTACATAGAGAGGCACTAAATGCATAAAATCAATATGAATTGGTAAATATCTTCAAAACAAGGGTCTATTCAGAAAAAATCAAGAAAATCCAGGACCCGCATGTCTGGTCAACTTCCTGTGAGTGCTTAAATTCTTGCGTTATAAGTAAAGAATCGGTGGCATGTTCCAAGTAACTTCTATGAAATATGTACTTGGAACCAGTTTAGATTCCAACTAAGTATTTACAATAAAAAACTTGATTGGAAATCAACGTTTCTCAGTACTCGCTGGTTTCTACTTTTATACATGTATATATACGTATTGAGTCATACAAACAATTCAAGTTTTTTCTAAATATTTCTGTTCGTGTTTAAGAGGATGAATTTTTTTAATTAATCGTTTTTCATACAATATGGGATGAATTTCATGATTTTTCCCAGGAAATTTATTCGGGGTAAATATGGGTATATCCTCCTTTGCTTAAAACCAACTTGCTTTGCAATACCTAACATGTATCTACTTGCACGTATTTTATGTGGCATAAAAATCCCATTTTCATTTCCATAATGTTTTTTCTCTTTACGTTGGTTGTGTCGATTACAGCATACAAAGTTTTAGTATGCCGTAATAAATTGCAACTTCCCACCCTATTCTATTAGAAGATCATTTCTGGGGTTCTTTTTCTACCTATATTCTTCTAATATCATAATTATTTGATACAAATTATACATATTTATAAAAAAAGAAAGTTGACATAAATAAATTATTGTCACGACGCTCGGAATATTTCAAATTTTACTCTTCGTAGCAGATCTGCACTATTGTAAAAATAGTATATATATTTATTCCGTGGAAATATGCACTTGTCCATAGTCGGTAGACATACTTTGTGTCTGGCCTACTCATTAATTAAAATGGTACGCTCATTGCAGAAAAGTGTCCGCGCGTAATCTACATACAGCCAAGGTATACATATAATCGCCGCAGCGGCGCAAACGTAATCCCGCCTATAATTGCTAAGTATCATCGCATCGTGAATAATTATTTCTTTACTCGGTCATCGATACAAAATGCGTGTAGCGGTAGCCCGTGCGTAATGATTCGCCCGCGCGGATTGGACTCAATGCTCGAGTTAAAGCGATCCGCGCGACTGGTACGTTAACCTTTAAATTGCTGAATCGCAGGCGCGAGTACAGATCCGCGGCGAACCTATATCTATATATATATATATAAACTGTGTACCGACACCGGTAAGAGAGAATTATGCGGTAACGCGCGCGAACTCGGCCGGCCGCTATACATATATACCTATATAGGCTGGCTCGATCAGTAAAAGCCGCTGCGCTACAGCTTTCGAGCGCACTGATCGTCGACTTATGTCATACAGTAATTACTCGACTATATCGTTGTCTAATTCTTGTTCGAAAGTTACAGGGGGGGGGGGACCTTTATATACGCTTTTCACGCTTATGCAATACGGAAGGCTGTAAGGTGCGCGCGCGTGTGTCCGTCTGTCTGTCTCTGTATATGTACGGTACGTCGGTGCTGGTCTATGCAAAATATACTCAGCTGCCGAGGAACAGATTTGAAGAAAGGTGAAGTAACAGACAAAAATGGGACTATTACGTGTACTGCAGTCTTTACGGAGAGATCCTATATATGTGCAGAAATCAAAAGGGAACAAAATCTATACGAGTTTAGCGCCGAGTTTGTTTACATTGCAATATTACGTCGATGGTGAAATTGATTGTATTTATCGGTGAAAAAAAAGGCTAGTTTGCTTAGTTGAGAATAGCACTACTACTGTTGTTGTCGAACTTTGACCCCATACATAATATATATATATATGTATATAGTTTATTCATATAATTCGTAATTGTGCATTGTAACCCAAAGCTGTGTTATTAAACTTCGATTTAATTTGTTGTACAGCATAAGATATGTGGAAAAACGTTGTGCACTTTATGTAAATATTTATGACATAAAAATAAAATAATAAAATTTGATGTCAGATAATAGATTAGCGTTATAGTCACATTTACTTTAGTTTTATACCAACAATTTACTTTGTGCCGTAATAGTAATAAAAAATATTACTTAAGATTAATCTTTTACTTGTTATTTTGGTATACGAGGCGCTTAGTTGAGCCTTGTGCTGCTAATCATAGCTTGCGGATATACTATTAAAAGAAGCTGTCTGCTGCCACCTCGGAAGGTTGAAAAGTTGGATGTTTATTCATCGAAAAGTTAAGAGCTGTGCCCAGTGCGATCGCACTGTAATGCATGTATCTTAAAGAGCAGCAGCAGACTATTATCGCGCTACATTAAATTACACTTGACAGCCTTGCCGGAAAGTGCGTACATCAACATTGTTTCGCATTCCATCCGATATATACATATATATAGGAAATATTGTTGAAATACAAACCGCGTCCCAAAAGGTGAGAAATTTGAATTTCCCTCCGTAGGCGTTGTGGACCTTTCCTACTTCCAGCGGCACATGAGTGTGTATAAGATCGTAGTAGACCGCAAACGCAAAGCTCACGAACGCAGCTGCGTGAAACACAATTGAGAGATTTTCCCGCATCCCGGATATAATTGATTAGACGGAAACAATGGCACTTTTTATCAAATGTCCTAGTTAGGGACTGCTGTAGCTGCTACACTCTATTCATGTAATATAAGTACCATCTGAATGAGAAAAGGTTAAGAATTAAGCGACTTTGAAATAATTCAATTCCGTTTCGTTATAAAATTGCGCACTTTAATCTTTCATTGTTCTGAAGCCTAAAAAAGGTGTCGACTAAATTTGTATACTCTACACTTGTGAGTGTGTGCTGCACTGCAGAGTTGACACAAGGTTTTATTTATGCTATAATTTAGATCTGCAAGCGTCGCGTAAGATCAATTGTTCCAGAAGCTCGAGAGCTAAAGTATAAAGTGTTCGTAATTGTGTGTTGCATAGCCGAGCGCTCATTGACCCATTGTCGCTAAAAACAGACTTGATTCGACTGACTTTATGCGTACCCAAGGTCCTTTATTCCTTCGAAAAACCAATCGAAACGCTAACGGTACGACGGTACATTTTTGCCCTATCGATTCAGCAATACTACACGTGCTCAGCTAATCTTCGTTAAATTAAAAGTATAAAGCTCAAGCATCCGCGGCAAAGGAAGCTTCCCCCCCCCCCATTTTCAATCGAGCGTTGCGTGGAGTTATCATCGCGGTTACGGACGCCGCTTGAGTAATAAATAATTTTCTATCGAATTATAGAGGTTTACCGGTGGGGGGAGTTTGCAACATCGTCGTGGCTATTAAGTACCGCCCATGCATCGAAGAGTTACAGCGATTGAAAAAAAAAATCCAAGTTATGAAATATAACATAAGATAGTTATACATGAACTACATTTCGGTAATTCTTATACGTGATTTTGCGTTTCTATATATCTAAGATGTGTTATCTTTCAAAGTATACTCGAGTAAAAACATTCAGTTACGTATATACAGAAAATTTTATTCGGAATATTTTATGAGCAGTCATTGTTGACTATTGCTTATAAATATGTAGAAAACTGAAAGCTTCATATTTCTAATATCTCTTATGTCGTTTTCCGGAGCTCATACGTACAGTATATATTCTAAACAAATAATCGTATTGTTCCCACACACGCCGTACAAGATGATAAATGTAAAGTTCGTGATGAAACTTATATTTTACATATATGTTGACATATCCACACGAATAAAATATATAGTCTAATTATTATCAATCGTAATTATTATTAATTTTATTAATTATTTAGTCTACACTAAAAATTGCAGTTGAATTATTAATATATTTTATTATATTTTATCACGTTGGACAAAAAATATATTTAGATTCTTTAGTGTAACTTTTCGACTCATCTTGTTTATTCCTAATGTTTAAATAGTGAAGGTGAAAATGTAACAGGGTCAAATGTGCAATAACAGTAGGTGGAAAAAGTAAAATTTCTATGTATAGTAAAAGCCGTTGTTGTCTTTTAACAGAATACATGAAAGTATTGAAAAACAATAAAAACAATATGATTATTACTATCGAATTATTCGGCAGATATAATTACTAGTTGTATTTTATATTATAGAGACAATTCTATTTTCTCTGGTATATAAATGTGCTATCATGATATCTATTAGGTATATATCTGTGAGAAATAATTAATATATTAATATTAATTTGATGGAAATTTTCTGCGTTTGTACAACTGATAAAGTTTAATAATTTTCTTATATAATATTTATAATTATTGAACAATTTAAGACACTTAATACTGCACTCTGATCGCCACTGATAGTCTCTAGTTTTTATATTTTATTCTCGAGTTTTTATGTAACAAATGTTAAAAAATCTGTAAAAATACAGTGATTATACTGCATCTTTACATTGAATACTATCAAAATTTCGTACATCCCTTCACCGAGAGAAGAGTATATTTTATACATATAAAAACGGAAGGTTCAATAGCGTATTTGCTTGTAAGACGATGTATCAGTAGTTTAGTTATGATATTTGGCGGAATACATAACATATTTGGCTCAACTACCTTCACATGTGTTTTGAATAGGTTTGTTTACTTTAAGAGTATGTGTGTATTTTGCAATAATTAAAGATACTATATTTATCCCTCAGTGTTGGACAACAACAAAAACGTAAATATAATTACAAAACTATACTGAATTGTTTCCGAATTCTTTTATTTCTTTGATCAAACAGGTTCTAAGTTTAAATTAGCACTGCCCTCGCACTATAATATTTAAGACATCTGTTATTAATCGTTAAGTTGACCTACATCCTGCTCTAAGTCAAATAAATGTATCTATAAATGTTTGAACTTGAATATACTTAGTTTACAAACTCTAGAAAATACGACACGCGACTATAATCAGTTTTTCCAATACACCGCAATATCGATCGAACGATCGTAAACACCTAATTACCGATTACAATCGGGACCCGTTCAGTCATCGAATAATAAGTAAAAATGAATTAGGCGGCGTTGCGAGCAGCTTATTGTAAAAATTTTAAAAGAGCTTATATACGTTAAACAATGCGTGTATAGTATGGACAAACGTGCCGATATATATGCGGCTGCGGCTTATAGAGGACACGTGAAACGTGTGTCGAGCGCGGGTTGCGGTGCAGGGCATCGATCGCGTCCCGCCACGCGTTACATATACACACATACCTCCTGTGTCTGTAATACTCGGTGTGTGCTCTCCGAAAAGCCGACATAACCCTACACAATACGTAATAGGGTCCGAGGTGAATGCATCAGTCGGTCCGGCTATACCTGCGCTCGTAAATCTAATTACTCAACATTTCCCCACGCATGATACCACGCCTTAATGAACTATTCACACGACGAGCACACACACTTTTTTTTATTCCACTTTGCCCTATCAATCGAGCTTCTGTCACCGATCCCGCGTTTCCTAACTTACCGCGCAGTATACCTACTGATCAAATATATTATTTACAACAAGCTTCAAAACAATGTGTGTGACTAGATATATATATATATATATATCATGCACTATAACGACACGGTATCGAAAGAAAAATTGACGATGAGAATCGCAGAGTAAGAATTGCCGTTGACGAACCGACGCACACAAAGTCTAGCGCTTAACAAACTGTATTAGGCTGCCCTCCGGGGATCTATTTTTGTCTCAGAGATGCGCGCGCGCGCGCGCAAAAGAAATCGTTCCTCCTCGGTACACGGACGAGTTTCGTTCGCGGGGCTTTTAAAAAGAAAAGCTGTTCCCGTGTCCCTCGCTCGGTCGCGCACCAACGAATCTCACATGCGGATCAGCCCCGAAACTGCTGAGTTCACTGTTCGATTCGTACGGATAGACGCGCGCGGCCTACACTCGACAAGTGCACAGAGTCTCGTGTTGCCGCTAGTCGCGCACCAATGGAACTGACCAAAGCATCCCGAACGATCGGAGAGTTCGCCAGAGAGAGAGGAGATCGTATATATACAGAGGCGAATCGAAGCCCCAAACGCGCGGCGGCCTCTCTCTCTCTCTCTCTCTTTCTAGCTCTGCGTGTCGATGTACATAGACACAGTGCACCGCGTGGTGGACGAAGGAGGACTGCAGCGCGCGCCTAGGTGACTGTTGCTCTGTAGGCCGCGTGCGCGCGCGCGCGCCCCAACGGCTGCGGCTTATTATAGAGACCTTTTTATTTTATTATTATGTACGTAGGATATTCGACCCACCGGAGGTCGTGTGTCTGTGTGTGTGTGTCTGTGCACCGCTGCTGCTGCTGCTGCCTAGGCCTTCGTGTGTACTTAGAATGTGTGGATTCCGATTGTTATACTGGACTTCATACCGACTCTCGGTTTGCATTATTCGTTTGAATAGGAGTTTACATTGTATATGTGGTATTGGTTTAGCTTGCTAGAAGGTGAGAGATTTGGGTACATTTGGAGAATTTGAATAGGCGGTTCTAAATCGAAAATTCAAGGATCTTTATATATATATGTTATAAAAAAGAATTGAAAAAGTATGTACAGACACATTCGGACTGCTTCTGTATATGGATAGTTTGTAAAACTTTTAAAGAAAATAATACTTAATACAGGTAGAAATAATTTTGTGTTAAAATGTTTAAAGGTCAGTCTGACAATACTTGACGTTAACTACTTGAAAGTAATTTTGAATCTCTTAATGTTCAGATCGTATGAGATGTTTTTTTTTAATTTTTTAAATTGAATGGGTTTGTATTGTTGTTAATGAAAGTGCTGCATACGTTTTTTTTTATGACGCAACTTTTGGAGTCTCCTTCTGCACAAGAACTGGTATACTTCCAGGTAACAACCAATAATCAATGAATAAAACGAATGTTTTAAACATGTTTTAAAGAAGAATTTTTATTATATTAGAATTTAAAAGTGAATGTACCAAGAATATACTATAAAATCTTGAATTAAAATCAAAAGTTTCTTGAAAATAATGAAAAACTGGGCAGGACGTCTCTTAAACCTCACAAGATAAAATAAACTGTGAGGTAAAAAAAAACTATAATTAATTTTAAATTTAAGTATTATAGTATGTGCGGAATATGATTAGACTTGATCTGAAATTATCTACATTCTTTTTCGAGTACGGAAAACTTATAAAATTTAAGAACATAATAAACATAAAATTTTATTTTTCTTCACTGAACGGTGCAAAACTTATCAGTTACAATTCATTTGATATATATTAGAATTCATCAGATTTAATTAGTAATTATGCTAGAGAAATTTTAATATTCAATTATACCTTTAAGTTTACATATAAATCATTGTAATTGCATAATTTCTCAAAATATTCTCTTACATCAGTTATTGCAAAATTTATAAATCATGTGAAAAAGTGGATGAGCTTATCATTGTATAAGAAAACGTTACACAAGTGACACGATTGCGCACGTGCATATACATGTAAATATATTTTCGGCGTAAATTTTGAAATTGAAAAGATACATTGTACCGTAAAAGTGAGGGAATATCCCCTACTTGATTTGTATGCATGTAGAATAGCGCTTGTTTTGAAAATATATATCTTCGCTTGACATTCTCCATGATAAAAGAAGAGAAAAGCTTCTTACCCGAAAAAGAAAAAAAAGGATTTAAATTATGCAGAAAAGATAAGGCAATGACCCAATTCGTAGGAACAATGATGAGAAGTAAAGGCCCCGCGAGTTTTTTTTTTGGATTCAGCTCTTATATAGGCTTTAATAGATTTGTTGTGTCACTGATGTCAGTTGCAGCGCAGAGTGTGGGATTTTTCGCTGGAAACTGCCTATAGGTGTATAAGAGCAGTATTAGAAAGCATGGGTGAGAGTAACTCAGGCACTGGGTTACAGAAGAAAGAGAGAGATAATCTCGATGCTTCTTAGGCGTGGGTATAGAGGCAGTTCTTGGCTGCAGCGCCGGCTATACACACTGCCTCTCTCTCTCTTCGCTAGATAACGCAACTGGCCGCGCGCGCGCAGCGAATTTCGAAAGAATACGGTGAATGTTGTCGTGCAGCCTGCGCGCGCGCGTATAATGCAGATTTTGGGAAACGGGCGAGTAACAATGCGAGAGAGAGAGAGAGAGAGGGAGGGGACGCAACGAATTGCAAGATAAAATGCCTCTTTATATAGCTGCGGCCTATGTGCACAACAGCGCGCTCACAATTCGTCATATGTATACGCCGATTTTTTTTCTTTTTCGCCGTGGCAGCTCCTTCGGATCATTGATTGTCGTTTACAATTAATTCTCTCCTCTGCACTAGCGAAATTGCCTTTTTGCGCTTTGGCAATATTGAAATTCGCAATTCGAATTGGCAATTGTATATGCCACTGTACCTCCCCCATAATACGGTGTGCGTCTTGGCCAATTTCTATTTTGAATTGAATGTTATATCATCGCTCATTTTGGGAATTGCGCAGCTTTTGTGACGAAATTACTATACGCGATGTATTTAATATTGATTTCAATGGAAGCGAAATTTATGTAACGCAAAATGTTGAGAAGATAGACGTTACCCATAACCTGGAACGTGTATGTACATTTTGATGAATAGCAGAGAAAAAGGATCAACATTTATAAATCGAAAAATCCGATGAAAGTGGTTGCTTATTACACATTGATATGAATGCCTATTAATTCAGAGCACATGCATCATCGGTAATGAGAGAAGTACACTATTCTACGCAGATACAGATTGGCTGTGTTTTTAATCGCTCATTAAAGTCTGGGCTATACTAAAACTATTACCGCAACATTTTCTCCTATATTACGTGGTTTTAAATCTCAATGCCTTTGATAATTTTGAGCTCGGAACGTAAGCAGTTATGTTATACGTAGTTTTGTGAAAGTGACTCTAAATCACATATCGCTTTAATTCATTTATTCGGAAATCTCATCATGAATTTTAATGAATTTAATCAAAATGCGTTACATAATATAGAGGAAACGCGATTTATTCTCTATAATTATTTGTACACTGTAAAAGTTTAAATTCAAGGAGCAGAGTTTTATTATGATTCATCTATATTCATGTATAATTTAAAACTGCTTCATAAAAAGAATTGATAATTGGGACCTGACCTAGTGAGATCATTAGATGTATACATGCATTTTGTTCTAGCTTTTCTAAGTCAGAGTTTTGTTATTATCAAGATAATGAAGAAAAGGTAACGGAAGCGCTTGCCAATATAAACGACAATTACGACAATTAAGTTTATTGTTATTATTTATTTATTAATACATTATCCTGTACCTGTCGGCTTAGGACTTCTTATGCTTACAATACATGTTTCAACGCATTTTACAATATTTACATTCCTTACTTTATTCTTCATTCAATTTCTGTTTTTCTTAACCTTATTATTTCTTTTAATACAGTTAATCCCCTAGTATCTTCATTTAGTATTTCCGTCACCTCCACCTCCTTTTCTAATCCTTTCTTACATTCTTTCAGAACATGTTCCATTGTTTCCTTCTCATTCTTACATACTCTACATACTTTATCGCATTCACTCTTCCAATATTCATTTGCTCTTTCCTCATTTCCTACCCTAAATCTTGCTATAATACTTCTTTCCACTCTTTTAAATCTTTGGTTAAGTATTCGGGAGCATTTTCAGTCATTATTGTCTTATATCTAACGCAACTTTTCCATATATCTATTTTTGCTTTCCTACTTTCTATATCTTTCTCTTTCCATCTATTAAACAATTCTTCCACTATTTGACCACTCTCCCTTCTTATACTTTCTCTTTCGTTTTTTTCTAGATTAACATTT
>UELV01152706.1:0-38288 GCA_900490015.1 Megastigmus stigmatizans
ACCATGTGCAACTATATATAAATATATACATTTACGTGTACATATGTGTATAGTCATATATAATTATATAGAGACAATATACATATATATTTATATATAATCATAGATTATTATATATGGTTATATAAATATATATATAGGATTATATATGGTTATATATAATTATGTATAAATCATTTTTCCCCGGGCTTTTTTATAAAATAAGGCATATAAGGTTGCAAGTAGTAATAGTACACACAAAGCATCGTAATCAATTACATAAAATGTAATTTGTTAGTGATTTATAGGTTAAAATATCACTTATATGAAATATTCGAATTTTTATATATGAATCATATACGACTCGTACAGCATAGCAGACCCGAATTTCACGAGTAATATATGACTCGTATAGCTCAAATCATATTAAATTAAAAAAAGTATTAAAGTTTATTAAAAATTACAAATTAAAATATCGCATTTATTTTAATAAAATTATAAAAATAGTTATAGTAAATAAATTAGAAAAGATAAAGGTAACAATAAGTTTTTATTTTCATAAATTGTATATAATGGTAATTTTTTAATTTCATATCATTTCGGTCTGTCAGTTTGTTTTAAAAAAAATATATTTATTTATTTTTTAAAATAAATTTATTTGAAGTACAATAAATTAATTTTTTTAATTCATTTATTTAAAAGATTCTGAATTCGTCATTTGTCCAATGGCGTCGCTTTGGCCGCGCATCTCGACAGATTCGAGACTTTCATTTTTATTAGTAGTCTCCTTTATACAAATCTAATAATAAAAATTATTTTTTGTAATTAATATACGAATACCATTTGTGAATCACTTTAAAATTTATTTACTAATTCGGCACACACACGCACAGACGTGAAAAAAAATGTTCTCAAAATAGTCAATTTTTGTTCCAACACTATTAAAACATGTTTCTAAGAATTTTTAAAAAAAAATTTTTTCCTTATAAGTACAAAGCTTCCTTTCTGAGGAAGCAAAACAAATTAATTTTCACATCTGTGTTGTAATAAAAAGAAATTGCAAAATGAAGTAATTTGCAAGCTCAGTATATTGTAAATTTTAATGCTGTTTGCATTCATTAAAATAAATTAAATTTTTTTGCGTTTAATACAAAGTTAGTTATTTTTGAATATGACGTAGGCGTATAAATGTAATATTATATCTTTGACATTTTCATGTATTTGCATCTACGGCCTGCATTAATAACATATACATCATATTCTTTTTGTTCAAGTAATAATCGAATTGACTTTAAAAAATTCCTCACCAGCTTTTTCCAACTCAATATGCACGCACAACTTATTCCAGCAAGACCGCTCAAGACCCAAGTGCAATAAAAGCTCATAAAAAACGAGGAAAGCAGTGAGCGCGATTAAAGGCCGCGTGGAAATGGAGCGAAATTCCGTGTATGGAGTGCAGGAGCTCGGGGCATCGTCGCTCAAAGCTCCAAATGAAATTATCGCGCTACAAGGCGTTGTAAATCCATAGCGCGTATAGCCAAGCCAAAGCGAGCGCACGAACTCATCTCGCGCAATTGACCTTGACGAGAATGCCTAAGCCGTCGCGTTCGCTTGAAATACATCGCTCTCCTCTCGCAGCAATTCATTATATGAGAGAAGGCGCCAAGTTGACGGGGCATGGCGCGCCACACTCCAGCTTGAGGGAGAGAGAGAGTCCGAATGTGTCCAATGTGGCGAGACGCCGCTTGGGGAAAAAGTTCAGTCGCGCGCAAGCCGTGCAAAACTGTGTCAGAGGTCGAGGGAAAAATCAGCGCTCGGTTTTTAGCCCTTCTTTCTCTCTGCGACTTATCGACTGCAGCTATGCGAGATGCGCCCGGGCCGCCACTCTCGGCTTTTCTGGGCGGAGCGTCGCGAGAATCGATGTGCGATGCGATGCGCTACTGACAGTGAAAATTAAACGATCATCGGTACGTTGGATGGGGATTTAAGTGATAAGGTGGGGAAGAAAAAAAGCGAGTGGCTGCAAAGATAGGGAGCTGAGGATGGGAGTCGGTTTTTAGTTCGATTGCGGTGTCGACTCGGGATTTGGCTCTTGTTCATAGTTTTGCGTTGAAACATTCTCTTCGAGACTGTATAGAAAGCTGTTGAGTAAAGAAATGTGCCAAGTACCTAGTTGTAAACAAAAATAAGCTCATAATGAATCTTTCGATTTTTCCAAAGTTCTTGCTTCCTTATTTTATTATTGCTCTCGATTTAATTATTTTTATTCTTCATATTTATTCGTTGTTGCAGGTCCAAAAATTCTTAATTTCTAAAAGAGTCTTAATTTCTTTTTAGTATACAATATTGTATAAATAAAATATCTTGGTAATGTACAGTCGTCTCAAAAATCAAATCAAATGTATGCCAAATATGACAAAAAAATATCAAAGATCGAAGGATCTGTCGAAAAGAAATTTGAATGAAATATACGCTTCTGTGCATTTGTCCACATAATTTCATCGAAAAATGTAACTCGAAAATTTTCGTCGACTGCGCAAAGTTTTCTCTTTGCAAAATGAATAAAGTTGATAGCGATTTTAACTTTCGAGGACTGCACACGCGTAAAAAGAAGGCGAACCAGAATTCAAGAAATAAAGTAAGGGAGATTTGTCTCTCTCCCGCACAGTTCATCGCACAGTCCGACACTGTACAGCTTGCCAAACGCGATACTTTGAAGAAAAAAAGTTTTAATAATAATTAGAGCTGAATGTATATATAGGTATATGTGGGAGGGAGGTGAGAACAGTAGTCGCGGGCATATCGGTAGGACGGGCTGGAAGCGCCAACTCGTCGGCGAGAATTAAATTTATACGCGGTGTAGCAAAAGCATGGGAGAGGAGCTGAGCCGAGCTGCGCTAGGCAAAAGTGTATAATCAATTAAAGTTTTAAATTATGTAATTGCCCGGCCCGCAAGTTCGCTAACCGCAATTAGTCATGTCACGTACAAATCTAGATTTTGCGCGTCACCGGCAAACCGGCCGACCTACTTGAAAACAGAGACCTGGTACACACACCAGCCACGCAGTCGCATAGCTATATATCCCGATAAATAATTGCAGCGCTCGAATTATAACATCCGCAGCAGCAGCAGCAGCAGCGGCGGGAAGTGAGAGGCGAACGTTGCGCGAGCGGGGAAAAAAGTTAACCGCGAGAGGCAAATTACTAAAGTCGCCGCAGAGCCAACCGAATCCCCGCAGAAAAGATCTGTATCTACTATAGCAGTTGAACTGGCAAGCATCATCTTGTGCAGGGGTATATATATATATAAAGATCGATCGAGAGGGTCCAAGAGCTTGCGCCGTTTTATACCTCCTGCAGCTTCGAGTCTTTGCAGTCGCGGCTCTTTATTCAAACCTACAGCTACTCGTAAACTCGTATATATACTAACTAATTCAACATTTTTTTCTCCGAGCACAAAGACATATATATGCATCGGTATAGAATGAAGTAGCCCCGGTAAGGTTAGCCGGGGAAGAAAGGAATAATTATTATCCGAGTAGGTCCGACTATATAATCCATTAGCTAGTGTAATACCAGCGGAAATTAGAGCCTCGCGTCTTTATTTCCCATGAAATTTCATTAGGAACACGAGCCGTAGCGCGCCTCCACACGCATATACGCAATATAGCCGTTGCCGCAGTAGCGGTCGAAATGAAAATTCAGCACCTTCCCACGCACACGCACACACCGCACATATATACGGGACTCGAGCTCGTAAACTCCTCCCTCTGCTACTTTTATCCCCGAGCTCGCTAATTAAGAACATAAGTAGCAGCTGGACACGCGGATATATAAGCAGTTCCGCCAGCGGTAGAAATTCAAATAAAAAGAAGCCCTAGCTCCGAACGCCTAACGCGCATCCCATTCGTTATCCTATTAGCTGCAGCTTCCTCCTATCCTACTGGCAGATCCTGTAGCGATTCCTTCCCAGTTCTCCCTCCCTCGGGAGAGTCTACTGACCGCGCGACTCGCAAATGCGGCTGTGCGTGCGAGCCACCGAAGTACCGAGTGCCGCACTGCAGAGCCTCGCGCTTTCTATACGCGCTTTGTATGGATATTGCGAGTCGCATCGTGGCAGCTTCTATAGCGTTGTATAGTTAACGTCGAAGGCTGCAATTTGCTCGCAGTTAGAGTTAGGGCCAAGCGTCGAAGCACGCGAGTCGTATGTCTATAGAGCTGGTTCTACGCTCTGCATGCGGGTTACAGTTCGATTTGGACGAGAGTTGAATCGAGAACTGTATAACGCGCATTTTTGCGAGTTTACTTTCGTCTACGTGTGTTTGGACTTTGGATACAGCTGCCCCAAAAGGAGTTTCTCTTGCATTAAGCTTTTCTTTTCGATTTTCATTTTTTTTTTTTTTCTCATTCAAAGGACCTTATAATTACAGTTGTCTCTTGTAAAAGATTCTGATTCACATTTCTATCATAATATAATATATAAGTTTAAGCGAAGCAAACTATCTAAAGTAAACTTATGTAAAGGATCGAATGGAAAATTAAGCTATATCGTATCCGAATATTATGAAAACTTGCGAGTAATATCGATTTTTTCCCTGCATTTATATGCGTATTAACATATTCCATTATACGCTGAAAAATCCTCAAATTCACGCCTATAGTTTTCTAAATAAACTAAATCGCTGCACACTTCATTAGCATATAAATAAGTATACTGCCTTTAAGAGAGTTTTGCGGCCCTCGGACTCGTGTAAGCATGCAGAGCACAGCGCCAGCTCCTCTCCTTTCCTTTAAGAAATTATGCAAATTTTTTCACTACACTCTCTATTACCAAAGCCGCAACTACGCGACTCGTGAGAAACTTACAATACACGTATAATAGCAAACTGCACGTATACATGTGTACGTATATATATATGTATTTACGAGGAATCGTCTCCGAGAGGCGCGATCTTGCGTTAACACTAATTTCCTTTGACAAGTCGAGAGGGATGATCCGCCGGGGTGACGGGGTTGATAGGTGCGAGGGCGTGTGCAATGACCTAGACTAGTTTCGAGCCTTCCCCTCCGAGGAAAGCAGCTGAGCGAAGTAGGGGAACTAATTATCCAATTTGAAAGCGAACTGTAAGCGTGGCGAGGCTTGATGACTTTGACGAGTTCGTCGCGCTGTAATCGTGTGACTTGACGCTTTTGCTCTCTCTCTCTCTCTCTCTCCCTCGCTCTTGTTCTTTGGTCGCCATCTCTGCGTTAGTTTGCACGTGAACCTGTGGATCGGATTAATGATTCGGACCAATTGCTTTTTGATAAGTTGCTCATTGTTTTTGGGCGATTGCGCATGGTTTACAGTGCCGGAGTTTTGGAAAGCATCAATGTTCAACTGGAAAAGAAATTCATTGTTGAAAGGACCTTTTTGGCAGCTGCGTCATTGTTTGCATATAACACGTATATGTTTGAAAAATCCTGGTACTCGATGCAAAATGTATTTACTTGGAAGACGAAGATGTTTATTACCTCTACACAGCGTTACTTTTATAAACATTTAAAAATGCTACGTTTTTACAAAAAATTTTAATAATCACTAATATTTATGGAGCACAATATAGTTGAGATAATTAAAAAATAAAATCGGGTAATTGTTGCTTGTTGATAAAAACAAAAAACAAACATGATGTCCCAATTATTGTTAAACGAATATCGCGCTTTGAAATGTATAAAATATTGTAAAAGGTTAGAAGTATTTTCTTTCGATACTTTATTGGAATCTAGATAGTTTTGAAAATGAAACGAGTATTTTTGTATAAAATTTTCTACCAAATACCAAATGCCTATGTACACGCAGTATAAGGATTTAATAGCTAGCGATAAATTGCTATTCGAGGAAGCTCGAAATTTGTACATTAAACGTTCATTTCGCATGATCAGGTATCAATCAATCAACGTCAAAGGTTTTTAAGGTACACGCCTGAACGAAATACATTTTCTTATCGTACCGTTCACGTCGACGACATTTTTAGCGAACAAAATTTTCCACCTCTCCTATTGAATTTTTTTTCTAGAAACGAGAAGAAAAATGTAGTTGCCTTTGAAAAAGCTCCATCGTTTCGATCGCTCGCTCAATCACAATTTTCGAATCTAATCATGCAGGGCATCGGAAGCCTATATAACCACCATAATTCCAAGGCTTTCACGAGAAGAGAATCCGCGCAATATATATATATATACAAAAGAAAGTATAGGTGCAAGGTGCACAAGACCAGAATAAGTGAGCTGCGCATGCAGATCCCAAACGGCATCTTGGCATGAAACAAAACGTCGTCGTTGAGGAGAGAGCGAAGCTTTGCGAGAGGCGCGTGCGATGATATAAAGGGCATATAACGTCTTCGACAGCCGCGAGGTGGAAGCGTCGGTGGCAGCAGACGCCCACTCGCGATTAATCGTCGTCGCATCGCTGCGAGCTCGGTTAGCAGCAGCAGCAGCAGCAGCAGCAGCAGCAGCGACTCGGAGTCGCGCTCGGCGGCCTCGTTAAAATTCTCGCCTGCATCCGCGGCGGGCCGCTATCGACTCTCGCGCCTTCTATATATGCACTGTACAGCAGCCGAGAGCCGCACCGCCGAGCACTTAGTCGCTCTCTCTCTCGCTCTCTCAACAGTGCGCATGCATCGGTGGCGACAGGCGAGTATCTCGATGCTCCAAGCTGAGGGAGGAGAGGCGCGAGTCCCTGCATACTGCGCCGGTTATTAAAGCCGCATGCACTCGATCTGTGTGTGCATGTGCACTTTCTCCCTCTGCCTCCTTCCCTCCCTTCCCTCTCTCGCTCTGCCTCTACAACTCGGCTCCTCGCCGCGATCATTTCTGTACTGCTGCTGTTGCTGCTGCTGCCGCTGCTGCTCGTTGCTGCCTGTTCCCCTCTTTCTCTCTCTCTCTCCCTTTCTCTCTCGCCTTTACTTCCTCGTCATCGTTATTATAGCAACGCGTGCTATTGCCCCACTTACACGCGCGCCCCGCAACGAGAGCATATACTATGGAGAAAAGAGAGAAAGAGAGAGAGAGAGAGAAAGAGGCCGAAGGTCGGATGTATAGCTACTAGCGCACGGCGCTTTCTCTACATGTATATATCTTCTACAATTAAAGCCGAATAATGTATAAACTGCGCTGGTGGTACGAGCCTTTCTTGTGTGTTTTTTTTTAATGCTTGGAAAAAAAGAATGTGGTTTGTCGGGGAATAAAGAGTAATTTCGTGGGATTATCGATGATCCGCGCGGATTGGCTCGATAATAAAGGTGCGCACAAATGAATGTTCGAGAGGCGACCGCGCTTCCTTCCTTCCTTCCCCCTTCTCGTGCTATCACAACTGACTCGTACTGCAAATGAACTTTTTATCCTAAATCTGCTTCCGATCATTCACTGCACAATCGACAATTATTATTCCCTGATGTTATTCTTTTCATATCGCGTCTATACTTTGCAACCGAAGCTTTTTCTTCGTACAAAGTCGGATAAAGGCCGCACTTATATCCTGCACAGATAAGCCAATTGCTTTATTTGCCCAAGTTTTCCGCGCATGCTCGTCGTTGAAGAATGAAATTCTATTGGCGGAAGCGAGTGCAGCCCTTCAGAAAAGACATTTTCCCCGACAAACTTCTTAGCGTACAAGTATGTAAAGTATGTCGGTGCAGCTGACTGTACCCTTACCTACACTACTTGCTCAACAAGAAACCTCACGAAACAAGTTGGCTCTTATGTATTCGACTGTCGCCCAGCTATAGAATACTGATGTTTTGCATTTTTAAAATGGAATATCGCTACGGCTATTAATGCTGGAAGAAACTAGTACGAGAGCTCAAGCTATACATCATTTTAAGCTCGCGATCGCTAATTAGAAACTGTAATTGCGAGCGAAATTCATTAAAATATAAAATGTAAAATATGGTGCGCGAATCAAAGAAATTAGAAACTGCGGAAAAGATGGATTGATTCCAAACGCAGTCAGACCAAATTGCGCATAAAGATAAAATGTCGATTAAATTAATTTTATACAACAGTCTGAACTATCAAAGCTCTGAAAGCCCATTTAAAAATGTCGCTCGTCCCCGTGATTATATCAACTAAGCAGTTGCCGCACGCAAAGCCAATGTATCTTTCTGATAAATTTCATCCTCCTCGAGGTAAGGAACGATGAAACGTGCAATCCCATTACGATTCATAGGGCAAAAATCTCTCGTTTCTCCGGCGATTTAATCCATTAATTAAAAAAAAATTACGCTTTCGAGAAGATCGGGCCGTAAAGGAGCGCTAAAAGCCGCAGCGACTCCAGCGCATAACAATAATTATAATGATACTGCAGGAGAGGAGAGGATGAGGGGCGAGCAAGTCGTTCATTTGGCGTCTTTTTGTTTGGCGCTCGAGAGCCGCGAGCCCGAGAGAAAGGAGGAGAAAAGGTAGAGGAAGTCAACTGGAGCTACTCTCTCGGGCTCCTCCTCCGCGAGTAAATAAGGCGTGCAGGTATATTATAGTGGAAGGAAGCGCCGCACCGCCACTTGTTACCGAGATTCATGCCAAATGTCAGAAATTCTCCACCTTTAATGCGTGGCCTAGTAGTAGAATCATATAGTTGTGATTGTCTATGTTGTGCCTTCCTATACGTGCAGCTTATATATAATTTAATAATTATTCGATGGATTTCCTTTTTATCGAAAAAATATACTACTTTGTTACAAGGGCATCTTTATCATTCTTATATCGATGAGCGTGTATTTTTGAAAAAAAAAAGTCCCGGAATACAGTATCAATTCGCCCCAGCTGAGAATTTGGCATTTCGAATCGGTCCGCTACATACATTAAGTAGAAACCAGCGAGCATTAAAAATGTCTGTCTACTTAATTTATTGATCAATAAGCTGAGTAGATATTGTTAGGAGAATATTGCATAGAAACTTTATGATTGATACTAAAGCGCGAAATGTGTATCAAAATTTCTACGTATTGGCTGAGTTTCAAAATTTTACGCGAAATTTCTACGCTGCCAAATTATTCATAAACTTACGCGTAACGGCCATATAAGCGGTATAGTAGGTATAGAGTCGCTGTATGCGCGTAGAAAGTGAGCGATCTATAGATATAATATATACATACATTATAAAATGGATCTATAAAATATTCGGTGCTTCGTTCGACTGAACCTACCTTGCCAAAGAAGCTTCATATACAAGGACTAAACGTACAATATTATACGTGTCCGATAGAATCATTAAAGTTGGAATACAAACAAGCAAAATATTTGCATTAATCAGACCATAAATAAGTTGATAGCATTTATAAGAATTTATTCAGGTGCGTATGTACCTATTGAAATAACAAGCTTATCGCTAGGCTTTTTCATTGTATAGCTCCTTAATGGACTGCAGAAACGTAAAGCAAATGAAATATAAAAAAGTCCAATATGTTCGAATCGGAACAGGAGGCGGAAACTCTAATGCAGAACGATTTGTCAGCGTCATCGATCACTGCTATCTCACATTTCAATTTTTCATCGATACGATACTCGGGTAAACAATTTTCATCTCTGAACCTTTTTATTGCGCTCTTTCGTATACGATATATTTTGAAAAATCGCTGTAGAATTTCATGATCGTGCAAACGCTGCATACGCGAAAACTTTATATATAAGGTATGCGTGTGTAATATAAATTGCTTTCGCCGTAGAAAATGTGGAAAACGATAGAATAATATGAAAAGCGGAGATCTGCGGGCTTGTTGTGTGTGTTGCACGAGGCAAATGCCGAGTTGTTTATTTAATGTGTATTTCTTATAACCGCGTCGCAACAGCTATAAATAGTATCTTGGAGTATGTTTACTTATCTTAACATGCGTAGGCCGCGTGCAAATATACACTTTTGCTCAGCGGGTTGTAGACGTTCGGTAGAGGAGGTCGAGATAGAGTCAGACCTCGGAGCGATATCAACTCTCCCGGCTTATTATTGCGCGTATACGGTCACGAACACTTTGCATAATTAGATGTCGAAAAATCGCACGAATCGCGAATTGTATGAAAATTCTATTTATACCGTAGTATACAAACATCGTGTTTTACACTATACTTATTTCTTCTCGAGCTAATGTTGTTGTGAAGCAAAAGAAATTATAAGCTGGCGATCGGGTAAAGGAATAGATAGTGGAATTTCTCCGGCTAATGCAATGCAAGCTTAAAGAGGGTCAGAACTGTGGAGTGGAGTTTGAGGTCGAACGGACGTCAGCTGGTGCGTATATATAAATGCGCAGGAGAGCGCAGGCCAGTAGTGGCGAAAGTACAGGGTTCCAAGTGTCGCAGGACTCGTTTTCTAAGCTCTCACACCTCTTTATACGTATATACTCAACTTTGCTCTTTGCAGGTACACGTGCACGTCTCCGCATAGTCTATCTCTCTCTCTCTCTCTCTCTCTCTCTCTCTCTCTCTCTCTCTCTCTCTCTGGCAGAGTCTATCCGAGCAACGACAGGAGCGGCGGCGGAGCGCGCGACAAGTAAATATTGGCCAAGGTTCGTAAAGGGATGGCTGAATATTTTAGGAGCCGGCGGGAAAACAAAACGTCGCCGGGAGCGACTTCCGACCTTACGTGCAGAGCCGCGCCAAATCCTAACTCCCTCTAGTTTTCGCTTCTTTTTTTTATTTCGGCCCGTGCCGAGTAGTATATATAAGTATATGCAGGAGCGCACCCGATTCTTTAATAAGTGACACATGCGAGCGACAAGAGAAACTCCACTGCACACGGAAGAGAGTCAACAGCTTCCTGGCAATCGCTCGGGTATTTTATTATATTTTTCGTCGACCTATGCTCATTCGCACTCTGCAACGCGCAGCCTATTTTTTTTCCTTCGAGCGCACATATTCGCGCGGATATTCAACCTTGGGAGCTTCGTTTCGCGATCAGCTGATCGCTCGGTCTTTCCGCAATGTGACACGAGTTCATTTTTGCCAAAATTTCAGTAAACAACCAATTTTCAAGATTGCTTCAAACTCAAAAGCTGCGAACAAAGGGGGGAGAATAGATTTTTCTGAATAAATGGAAAGAGAAAAATAAATTGACAAACTTCACTTGTCGAATGAGATAATTCCATGTAAATTAATTTCTTTAACTGTATGAAAATTGAAATATCGTCAAGTACTAAGTAATTCAGTCTTTCAAATGAATTGGCTGGATGCTGCGGTAAAGTAAACGCGCTAATGTCAGCAATGCATTATCATTGCAGCTCCACCTAATCTTATCGGTATACGGCCACTGTTACTTGTGGAGCAGAAACCATTCCGGAATAGCATAGCGTCTTTAATGAAATCATTAAATATTCACGGTTGAATCGACGCTTTCGCTTGTCGGGCTTGACAGTAGAACTGGTTTCGAGCGGCCGCAGTGTAATATTCATCACCGAACTCCATCTAAACCGATAAAATAGAAATCAATCGAACAATTTAGTCAATAATCCGAAACGGCATCGACATCGATCGCGTCCAATTACGAACGACGCTCTCAAATATCCGTTGCTCTTTCAGCCGAAATTAAACGAAAGAAAAAGCAGAAAACGATGAGGAAGCTCGCGGTGTTGGAGTAGCAGGCCAGAAGAAAAACTAATTATCTCCTTTGTCTCGGCCCTTACGACGTCTAATGTTTTTCCTCGGGTCGCAGCTATATTTTTTTAAATGGAAACCCAGCCCTTTTAAACTAGAAAAGGCTTAGCTGACCCGTGGAAACGTCCTTTCCGAATACGCACACACTGACACGCGAGGGATGAAAGCCAGCTAGTATAGGATGACAGAGATGACAGAGAGAAAGACGAGAGAATTGCACGCCGGGTGCCAAGATTCAGACGAGGAGAAAAGTCGCGCCTCGTTGGAGCGAGTCTGCAGTCTGCGTCGGGCTTAAAAACTGCGAGAAACAGAGAGAGAGAGAGAGAGAGAGAGATAGAGAGGGATAGAGCTTGTCAAGGGTGAAATTGGGCGAGCTCGAGAGGATGCAGTGCACTCTCTTTCCTCACTGTTGACTTATTCGCTATTTTATTTCAAAGTGACAAGCGAAAGGCGACGTTCTCTCCCTCTTTCTCATATGGGTATACATTTTTGTAGCCAGCTTCTCTCTTTTATCGTGTCCTGGAAAATGAGAGAGTGAGAATACGCGAGTTCGTCAGCGTTCAACTTCGTTGTATGCAGGACAGTATCATTCGAGCTATCCACTAATTGCTTCTAATATATGTGTATCGGAGGACGGGCGGATTACAAAATACCGCGATCGAAGCGATGCTGCGCGGAAAGAAGCTTTCTTCCGTTTGACCCGTACGCTTAATTAACATTTGTCCGGACGAACAAAATTCGTGTGGCATATAGCCTGGAAAATGTTCAAAGCCAAACGAGTTTGAATAATATTTCCTCAGACGGTTGCTATATGTACCGATTCTCGTGTAGCATTTCTGTCGCACACACGCGCGTACAACGCACGAGTCGCTTTGATTCCGCGGCAAAGCACAATGCGTATACCATCTCTGAAAAGCCAAGTGTATACGGCATGTCGAAAAAGAGGAACAAAGGCAAACTTCGATATAATCCATAAACAGCTCCCGCAAAAGGTTTTTATTTTTATTCGATAAATTACCGACTTACCGGCTGATATAAATTCTGCTATAGATGAAATTTCGCGTGATGATTTTTTTTTTGTTCTCTCTGCAGTTCTGCGACACGAGTGTCTCAGTTGTGAGCAGCAGCTCTCGCTGCGGCTTCGGTCCGAAACTTTATGGAAATAAGACGCTGTTTCGGCACTTCTCTGCACCGCGGCCGAAGATATATAATACAAACTTTATCTATACGCGTAAACAAGAAACTTTCAAACTGCCCTGGGTTTTGCGCGAAATTTTACCTTACCCGAGAGCTTGGCGAATCTCACAAAATATTTTCCCTCCCATCCTACCACCCTTTCCTTCTACCTACATAAGCATAAAATGATTGAAGCGGAGCCGAATATCATAATCTTGGCCCGCGAAAATCCCTGAAAGCAATAGCCCCGATAAGCATTAAAACATTCAGAGCTGGGAGAAAAAATATGTACCGTTCGTGTGGGCGTCGCTTGTAGCTACAGTCAGCTACAGTAGATATATAGATAGAGAACGACGAAAGGATGTAGCAGCGTCTCTTACATATTTTATGCGAACCTTCCTCTTTCTCTCTCTCTCTCTCTCTCTCTCTCTCTCTCTCTGTCTCTTACTTTTTATCTTTCTCTCGGCTTCCCTTTTTGCCCACCTCTTCCTTGCCAAGACTTTCCTCGAGGTATCGGGTTGGCGTCTGTCGATGCGAAATGCATTTCTAGCTCTCGCTTTTCTCTCCTCCAGTCGCCGGCGGACAAACTATGCGCGACGTTTATCGAGCGGGCCGCTTTTCTTTTGGCCCGAGAGCGAAAGAAAGGCAGGAAAGCGAGAGAGAGTGTGAGAGAGAGAGAGAGTTTGCGGGCGGAGGCTCGAGACTCGATAACAGATGGATAAGGAAGAGGCGTGTCGTGTCCGACCGAGGCAGCTGTAAACGAAACCTACGACACGGCCACTTGAGGAGTCGAAATTTATAAAATTCCGCTTGTGGATAGGTCGAGCCATTTTCATTGAGGCCCGTCACAAACGCGCGGCTTGCACTGAATTATGCATTGTACCAAAATTCCTTTCTATTATTTTCGAAGTTCTGTATTATGCGAGATAAAACCATTTTGAACGAGTCTAGTATTTTTGTTTGTTACCCGCAGCATCAGCTGTTTTTATGTCAAAAGCAAAAGAAATTCCAATTAACCGATTAGCATATTTATGAAAAGCCGGACTACGACCTCGCATTCTTCATATAAGAAAAAAACTATATTACGTGATTCGATTTTAAAATGTTAATGGACGAGAGAAGGAGAGCAGAGAGAAAATATTTGCCACTCCGTACTTACGTATAGAGAATATATAAATTTTTATTATGAATCGGCGAGGTAATATACAAGTACGAAGCATTCGCATTATTTGCCACTTCGAATTCCAACTTTAATTATATACCGCGAAAGGAAAAGTAGAGCTATTTACGCAAACAAAGTAGATTCTGACTTGCTCCAAATAAGCCGCGGACGGAGTAAGAGAAAATTTGAACAAAATGCAATTTCCAACTGGCAGCTGCACGAAAAGGTTATATAGCTTTAAGCGAATGAAAAAGAAACCTGGAGAAATTTGCATGGAAAAGCGATTAGAAACGCAAGGAGGGCCAGCAAGTAAAAATAAGCGTAAAAGTCTAACCGACAAATTCTCCGTAACAGCCCCCAGCGCGAGTCGCGTCGCGTAACAATCAACACAAACTCGACCCTTTTGAATTGCGCTTGGAAAAAAAGCTGTCTCGCGGGAGAGCTCCTCCTTCCAACTGCACCTAATTCAAAAGAATCGCATCTGCACAGCCCAGCTCTGCGCGTATCTCTTGTCTATCGCAGCAACGAACATTCACGCGACGCCATATATATACATATACGTCATAATTACCTGCAGGGGCGCAGTATAAGCTCATACTCGCGACGGCGACGATGGCAGCTCTCAGCGGAATATATATTCCTCCTGCACGGCTGATCCCTCGTGAATCTTCTTAGTCGCGCGCGCGCACCGATTGATCCTCCATTCAAAAACTCCTCCTCCTCCTCCCAGCTCCTATGTATATATAACATCGCTCGATATGTTTCGCGCACCGAGGCGCCTAATAGCACTCCTACATAACTCCCCTTCCTTCGTGTGTGCAGAGGAAAAATATATGGCCATGGGAATATGCACATTTATATTTTACGTCGCCGACGTGATTCGCGCGCGCGAGCTACAAAAAGACGACAGAAAGAGAGAAAGAGAGAGAGAGAGAGGAGAGAAAAATTGGAATGAGGAGAACGATTGATGTGGCCCGCTGTATAATCTTACACCTGGGACATTCCACGACGAGTCTAACGGTCAAACATTTGGAATTGTTGGCGTAGATAAGCAAAAATAGGTCCTGGTGACATCCTTGAGAGAGAGAGAGAGAGGAGGAAAAAGGAGCGCCGGGCAGTGCAAATGTTTGAGCAACGCGCAAAATTCTGTAACATCCGTACTGAATATTTGATTAAAGCCTTTTTAAAGAGCAACGTTACTCTTCGTTCTTGCCCTACTGTATAAATATTTACTCGAGCGGGGCTGCAGCCGAATAAGCGCAGCTTCTTTAAGCCCACCAAAGGCTGGGGTATCTTTCTTTTTAAAATCCAAAATTCCTCGGTTTTGGGTCAGACTTATTTTTAACGGTAATATCGATTTTTCGAAATGCGGGGGGCTAAAAGTCGAGGATGGAGCCGAAATGTTGCTTGGACACGTACTTGAGATATGCTAATATTGTACAAACTTTTGGCTTGTAAAATGCAACGTCCATTTATGTGAGCGCGCGCCATTATTTCCGCGTACCCGGTTCTCCAGTTATTTTCACTTCGTATTTTAGCCTTGATATTTGTAATAGAAGTAATGAATAATATTCACAGCGGTGAGCAAAATTTCTGAAACCGCATTAGTTGAACCTTAATTTTCCGTATCCGCAATATGCTTTTTATTATTTTGAGTAAAATTCGCGTAACTAAGTAAAAGTGGAGAAATAAAGCGCTGTACGTACCCGGGCTAAATTAACATACAATTTGTGTACACGCATATATGCATTTAAATAGAATTAAATACTGCACATATAAATAGAGCATTTGTGTATAATTAAGTTTGTAATTAACGCACGTTGCATACACTTTTGGCATAAAACAACTCAACGTGTACACTTCCGCAAATTGGGGGTTATAACTCTGCTTCTTCTCTATAGTTTCCCTATTTTACTTAAGATTCTTATAACAAATGGAGCAAATCAATGATGTTAAATGCCAGGTGATTCAAGACTAACCAAATATTTCTACATTAACTATTTTTTTTAAACAAATAATAGTAAACGGTATTCAATAAAGAGAAAAAGAAGAATGAGGAAATAAGAAAAATTGGAATGTTGTAGGGCATCGAACACTGAAAAGCCTATGTGTAAGAGCGGTAAAATAAAAGGCGCGTTATAGGAGGTCTGCACACGGCCTCGTTCGTAGTCGCGCTTTTGGTGCATTGCGCCGTGCAGGCGAACTCGGCTCGGCGAGAGCTCCGAGGCAGAGGCAGAGCTGGAAGGGGGAACTGTAAAAAAAGGGGGGCGGAGGGAGAAAGAGAAGCGCGAAAGAGAGAAAGAGCGAGAACGAGAGAGAGAGAGAGAGAGAGAGAGAGAGAGTACGTTAAAAAGAAGACGAAAAAAAGCACGAAAAAAAATACAGAAAATCCACACTGCCGAAGTGCTCGTCTCTCTGTACCTGTACACTCACGTATACACGCATATAGAGTACAGTCGAGTGGTAGTCGTGCTTACACACACACACAGAGGGAGAGAAGTAAAGTCGGGTTATATAGTTACTCGCGGAAGCACTTGTGCACTCTCGCGCGCTCATTAATGCGCATAGGCGAGAGAGAGAGAGAGAGTGGTGCGTGCATTTATACGACTGTAGGGCCTACGTGTCGCGCGTCTGGATGTGCAGCAACGCCTGTACATACCTATAGAGATTGCGCCTATCTGCATGTGTGCGGCGGCTGGTTCTTTATGCGCGGAGAAGCGACTCGCGCATCGGTTGCCGCGACCCTTTACTTTCTCGCGCTCCTCATTTTTTTTTTACCTCGCTTTCTCGCGGTTCTACCGTTTATACATATATGTGGTGCAGTGCAGTAGCTGGTAAAGAACGAATTCGTGTCCGGAGTATGAAGTTTAGTCTCTCGCGTCTCTGTGTGAGTGTGTACAGAAAGAGAAAGAATGTCGCGCGTACGAGTCTTTCTTTAGCCTGGCAGTTTCTTTCCTCCGCGTTCTGTTTCTCGCTTCGGTGGATATAATAGGAGAGAAAGTATATAGAGAGGATATGTGAGAATCTTGGGAAAAGGAGATTTTTCGAGTAGTCGGTCTTATTGAGCTGCTGCTGCTGCTGCTGCTGCTGCCACCAGGGGATAAATCGGGATTGCGCGATTAGTTTGATGGCCGCCGAAGGAAATTAAATTCCAGATTAACGAGCTCGAGCCTTTGTTTTCTCCGCGAATTTAATGTTTGCTCGTTAAATCGGGGATATATATATATATATATATGCCGTGATTGGCGCTTTCAGCCGATGCCCGCCAATGAAAAGAGCTTTTTATGTCGTTATTCTCAAAATTTCTTTTCTTCAATCGCTCTTTGCACGTGGATTTCAGGAGAGAGAATTTTTCATCTTACGCTTCATACGACTTTGGGAGAAGTGCACCTTACCGGGAAAGAGCTCGAGACTTCAAAATTGGAGCGACAAGTGCGGTACTTAACATTCACGGTCTCGTAAATCATTCCCAATTAGCATTGGGCCAAAGAGAAGTAAAGAGTATATAGCCTCATAGTTTATGGCAACGCGAAAGGTAAATACTGCAGGAATGAGCGAAAGAGTCGGAGGAAGGTAGTGAAAGCCGCGATACAATCAGATGTCGTATTTAAAACGCATCCGCGTGATTTCCAAAACATTTGATCCTGTCCCATCGTACTTCTTTGCGCATAATACACAAAGTAAACTGTAAGAATTAAAAAAGTCTTTAGATATGGTTTCTTTCCAAAATTGACTCGATCTACAGTCGAAAGATTACACTAGGAAAGGCCTCTCAACTCAATTCTCGATATGCTCAACAAGGGTAAAACTCGAGTTAAAACTCGAGAGGGTGACAACATCGCGAGACTCGCTTTTGCGCATATTTCCGAAGTTGTCCCAGCTCCTCCTTCGGATACACGCGTCGCCTTCAAAATTTGTATATATCCGGTACACGGGCGCGCGACAGATGCTCCAACACGACTCGCTCCTTCTTTTTTCATCCCAGGCCACCTTAACCGTATACACGAGCACAGCGAGGAAGTAAGAAGGGTCGAGGTGGAGCAGTAGGAGGTGGAGAGGGAGGAAGAGGTGGGAGTTGCGCAAGTGCATCGCTGGCAGGAAAGCGTTCCCTTCTTTCCCCGCCGCCGCCTCGCGTTAGCCGGTTACGCTCTGCGAAGCACATTTACGAGAATATCGCGTAAGCGCTGGGTTCCCCGGGCGGCGGCTCGAGGCGACGGACGCCCCGCAGGAAAACCTCGACTGCAGCCGAAGGAGGAAAAGCGATTTTCTATCTCTCGCGCGGAGTCCTCCTTTTCCTTCTCTCTACACAGCTGCTGTCGTGCAGCTGTTTCTTTGGCCGCCGCTTGATTTGTTTGTGTATCCTCCTTCCTCATCGATCCCCCTGCACATTCCTGCCAGCTCCCGTGAAAAGACGGATATTTCACGTATGTATAAGCCGTCGCTCGCTCTTTTTCCCTCTACTTGCGATGGTATAGGTTTTGGAAGATGCCTCCCCCAAGCTTTTTGTTAGGTCCCGAATTTTTTACCACTCGACGGCTTCCTGCTCAATGCTGATTCGGCACTTCGTTGATGCTTCATCGATAGAGAATTGTATAAAGACGCATCTATGCGCGTCACGGAATTGAGACGGAAGGAGGCTACGCGACTTTCTACGATGACCAGATAATATAACGATCATGACCAGTTATGTCTCGTTTAATTTGCGAGGAACGCTATGGATTTAGTTATCTTCTACGCGGTTACATTTAGATATAACATCGACGGTATATACGGAAATGCAATTTCTCAACGATTTTGCAGTTTTGAAAAGTGAGCCGATCATTTCTGTACCGAGTCAGCGATTCAAGAGATGTTAAAAAGCCTTATTCATTATAATTTAACGAGAGAAAAATGTTTACCGTTGCCCCGGGAAAGAAAAAGGGACGCGCGCTACGCAATTAATCTTGTGGACTAGTCTCGGATATCGGTGCCGTACCTTTTCCTCGCAACAAATTTCAAACTACCATTTTTCAGCCAACTTTTAAGAACGCATCATATACCTAATTGTAAGATACTCTGCACAACTACATCCCGACCCTTCTTTTTCTTCGATTGCAATGAAAATAAAGGTACGATCCTTCCCCTGTGCACCATATCGGATATCGCGCTTTCTCGCAACGAAGATTTAGAAAACGTATCCGGCAATCGACCGTTACGATTTTCCAGCTTCAAAAAAAAATGCATTTCATTCACCTTTTCGATTGTAAATAAACTCATCCTGCACTAAAGCTGCACGACTTTTGCGGTTGAACCGCGCAAGCAAGACTGAAAGCAAAAGGTAGCAAAGTATCCTTTTTAAAGCTTGTATAGGTATAGCGGCCGAGGCTGCTTCGTTCCTTTTCTTACACGCGGAAACTCCTGCAGCCCGAGAAGCCGCGGAAATTTTCAACGTAAATAGAAAATAACAGCTGCAGCGAAGCCCAAAGAGATATACAATCGTATAACAGGGAAGAAAAATAGAAGATGGGAATATGACAATTCTCGTGTGTGTCTACATTCCGCGAAGCCATGCGCGAGATAGAAAAATATCCGATTTAACGACGAGCTTCGAATGAGCAGTGGTTTATGGCAAACAAATATGGAAACATTTCAAAATTTAGTTCCGAAAGAGTCGCTCGCAGTGCTTACACTACGCGGCTATTCCTGCGCAATATCGGTAAACAAACTAATAACGTTAAGTCGAAGGCCAAGTTTCCAAGTGCAGGCGCAGCATTTATCGCAGCGTTTATCGAGCATTATCAATTTAGGGGGTAGAAGTAGCTGGAACAGCAGCGAGTATAGTGTCGAGGTGTTGGTAGTCGCCGAATCGAGGCAGTAAGTTCGAGTTGTAATGATACTTGCAGGCCTCGTATGTGTGTATGTGTTTGAGTGTTTGTATATTGGGTTATTCGACGAAATCACATTGCATATAGTTTGAGCGGATACTTGATACTTTAACGACTAGCAAAGTGACCAAATCCTTGGGCGCCACTCGAACTTTATAGTTGACGAGTGTGCGGTTTACTTGACCGCCCTTTCATAATTGACATTTTTTCTATTGTACATAACGTATATATCGAGTTTTCGAGCCTCTCTGCATTCGAGTTCATGTTGACTTTCAACATTTTATAAAACATAACCACAATAATACATCGTACGATATATATATAAACCGGAGATATAAGAACAGGGATTCCGGCTGCAGTAGCTTTTGTACCGTTGGAGAAAGATGAAGTAAGCATGATTTCCAAGGCAATGCATCCCCCTTGGAATTTCCCGATAGCCGTTATCCGTACTATATAGCCTCGCATATAATTCGCTCGGCGTCTTCCATTCAGCAGTCAGCTCGAGATCTCCCCCTCGTCCACGGATAGCCGGGCATCCAGCCTTTATCCGCGCGGCGTCATATTCACGACTCGCGGCATTCAAAGGGCAAGTGTATCCATCTCCCTCTCTCTCTCTCTCTCTTGGCTATAGGCGTCCAACCTGCACACGGTCCGCCAGCGGCTCATATCACTGTGATGGCCGTTGCACCTCGACACACCACACGGCTGCAGCCTCGGAGCGTTGGAAATGCTCACATATATATCCGTCAAGACGCGTCGCTCTGCGTTTGCGACCGCTTAGCCTCAAGTTCCAGCCCGGCAGAGATCGTCCGCTAATTGACGTGAGAGCGTAGCAGCGTGCACCATCCTGTATAAGCTTCCACTGTTCCTCACTGCGTAAATACGTGAGCGAATGGCGGATATATATATATATATATATATATATATATGCGAGCTGCCAGGATATACGCGACGGATGAGCTCGTACATGTGTGTGTTTAGCCGCATATGACTAATGGGCTGATGCAGGATGCTGGCCAGGAGGTTTGCGGGATTTGGTGCTGCTCTCTTCCTGCGCTTTTCCTACCGCTTATTCCCAGCTATTTATTGTCATTTGGGTTTACACGATTTATGAGCATATGCAATACTATGCGATAGCTTAAAAAGAATTTTTGAGATGCGGTGTAGGTGCATTTAGAACGTTGTACGGAGCTTTAAAATTGAATAAACTTTTTATAATTAGCATTAAAAGATTTAAAAAAGTGCTCTTTCAGATGATAATGGAATCAAACATTTCTCTCTTTGAACGAGTCAGGATTTAATTTGGCGCAGACAAGCTCAAATCAGACATCAATATTAGATTAATATTACTCAATTACTCAGTACAATTAAAATATGCAAAATCTCTTGAAAGATTAATTAATTCGCTTTCTTCGATCTACAAATATGATGTAATATTTTACCTCTCTTGCCGACATAACAGAAACATTACGAAAGTACTTGGTAGCTAAATTAAAAATAAACTTTGCCCCCGCGCGTCGAGGGTTTTTACAAGAAAAACAGCCGTAAAAAAAAAGTCGGCCGCGCCGTAAAAGTGTCGTAACGGAAATCGCATGATGTCACTTATTTTCCTCTTTCCATTATTACGTATACGTCTCGCTATACTCGCTATACCCGTTAACCCGCTACCCGCAATCCACTAATCCGCGGGACATGTTCGTTCGCTAAATATAATTGAGCTCTCAAAAATGGCGCGTAAACATTTATTTTCTCCGCAGCAAATTCGCGGACTGTAGAGTTTTACGAGCGCGCAGAGAACATTACGCGATTAACCGCTCGCACTTTATCTTAGCAAAATGTATTTAGGAGCATCGCTGACTCGCGCGCACAAAGTCTCTCTCTACGACTATTCTCAACCATTTCGAATCATACAGTTGAATTGAACGTTTTTGTTTCCCGATAAAACTGTACAACCAAAATGAATTTCTCTTCCTCGCTATTTACTCTTTATACTTATTATTTTACGTGCGCAGAGTTTACGCGCAGGAGAAACGGTCCGATGCACAAGATCGTTTTCCAGCGTCAGTCATAAAGTCGGCCTGCATAACGCCATGGCAAGAGAGAGAGAGTACGCGCGACCAATTGGCCGGTCGAAAGCTCGTATATCAACCGTCTCGCAAGCACGCACGCAAAAAACAGCCGTAACGCAATGCAAAAATACGGAAGGCCCTGGAAGTAGAGGCTACGCACGAGTAAACGAGGAGTAGGAGTTTTCCGCAGCCACGGATCCGTTCGCCAAGGCGATATTTACCTCGGCTGACGCTCCTGGTAAAGGGAGAATATAAGCACATGCAGCTCTGCACAGAGTGTGAATAGGCGTTAACTCGAATTAACGACTTGGGCGGCATTGTTTCATCCCCGTACAGTCGAGTCTGCGAGTGACGGAGCGCGAATGATTCACACAAGCAAAATTAAATCGCGTCGAGAGCTGCGCTGCTGCTGCTTTTGTTGCCGAGGGCGGATCTTCGGAGCTGACGAGCGCATTTGCTTCAGAGATTTTGTGCGCAACGGGAACGGGAAGATGATGCATAGCTGTAGAAGAAGATGGAACCGTCTTCGCTTTCTTGACTTTATAATTTTTTGCCCCTCTTCGTTTGAGCCAACAAATTTACGTTATCGGGGAAAGAGCAACTGATGCTACATCGCTATAAGGAGGAGCGGTTTGACTGGAATTTGACGGAAGTGCATTATTTTAAACATTATATTGTTGCATCAATTTTAAGAGTTGATTCAAAACATCGAATTTCACTCGAGGACTTGTATCCAATAATTTCCGAGTTGATTACTTTTTCGAATAAAGGAGTGAATTTTAAGATCGTAAACCTCAAGAACCCATTGACGCTATATTTTATGTCAAAAGAGATGAAACTTTAGCTGGGTCATCTTTTTAAAATATAAAGCTTTATATGGCTAATAGTTTCATATGGCTCGCCAAGTCGCAGGTCACGGCAGTTTATTAGATACATCGTATGATTTCGTACGAAAAAAACATATATATATATATATATATACTTAAAATATAAGTTATAATTTACGTACGTATCCGCACCATAATAGTACTCTTCAAGCAAAACTATCGATAAGAATTAATTCCACATTTCATTTGTACCGGACACTTTGCAGCTGCATGTCATCAGTCATTAACTGACGTTAAAACCTGAAAAACAACGGTACGACTCAATATCTGGCACTCATGCGGTAATGGAGTTAACGCTCGAAAAGCCCAGTTCAATTAGAATAGAAATCGAGACAAAGCTAGTGCGCAGTCTAGTATAGCTCAGGCCGTAAATACCTAATTAAGTTGGTCGTCCATTCAAGCCTCCCTTCGAAAACTTTCCCCGGCTAATCATTTATATGTATACACTCATCAAAGTTATCCTTCCGCGGAAATATCAGCCGCCAACTGTCTACGCTTCTCTACTACACACAGAGAGAGAGAGAGAGAGAGAGAGAGAGAGAGAGAGAGAGAGAGTCGCGGCTTGATGCTAATTCTGATAAACTCCTTCCTTTTGCAGAGCACAAAATCCACAAGTTGGGCTATGCTCAGGCTCGCGCAAATTAAACTAAGCGTGCGAGCTGCAGTAGAGCGGCGGAGACAGCAACTCGCGTAAATCTGTAATTACGAGGCAAGTCGGTGCCACGCCATGGGCCGGATCTAACTACTTAAACCCTTACAAAGCTCTCGGCCACCTAAGCCTGCGCCTCCCTCGCTTATGGACGGCCGCGCGCGACAAAACTACCAGCCAAACTCCTATCCCTCGCTTCTCCTATACGCTCCGACTCGCTCCTATCCATCTTCTGATGCGCTCAGCGGGAGGGATACCTAATTACGTGTATATATGGCTTCGCCTGCTTACCGACGATCAATCAATCTCATAGGGTCCATTTTTTAAATTTGCTTCGTTCGAGCATCGAGGATGAACGAATTAATCAATTTTCAATGAATAAAACAGTTGCTCTCGAGGACTATTGCTTCCACTTTTTCGACCGCGATTCTATTGACTTTATCAACAAAGTATTATTGCACGAAACTAAACCGTAACTTAGAAACCTAAACGTGGCTGTCTGTCGAAAAATAATATTTCTATTATAACAATTTATCACGCAAGCGTTTAACTAAGCATCGATTTTATTTCTTTCTGTTTCAGGTGAGTTTCAAACATACCTTACTTACGACTACTCGACCACGTAAGTTTTAATTATGCAATAAGATTTAACTATTCATGCACGAGTACAATGTGTATGTAGAATCATTTTCATTCGTAAAATATAAGGCAGCACCATCGTCTCGTCGCTCAATAATTAGAAATCTTATAATCTATTTAGAGAAAATGTAGAAGTTGCTAGTACACGCGCAGTAAATATCAATGTGAATGCCAACTACGATAGTGACACGAAGGGTAAAATAACTCGAATACATCATTGAATTCAAACTTTAGTATATATACGTAAATCCATTAGCTCGGTATTAAAAAGAATATCCAAACTTAATTACTAACTAATCTTATCTACCATCATGAATTAGTACATCATGAATTATGACTACTAAAATATCAATTATACTAGGAATTAAGAACGTCGAGGACTAGCTTAATAACTGGATACCGATCGTTTTTTTTTCCTCCATTATATTTTTATGATATATCTTTGTGAAATAGTAATAATAATAGAAACGTAATATTCTGTACTATATAAAGAAGTAAGATATTCGCGGGATAGTCGGCAGCATTGCATAAATGTCAACTCGATGATCCCACAGAATAAAAGCTCGCAGGTCAAAGATATCTCGACTGCAGGGGACAGGGGCTTCTTGAATATGCATGCGAACGAATGCCGGGGCGCATAGCTGGCCTAGTAGTAGTAAGCATCCTAGGAATACTCGGGCTGCAGCCGCACGACAAAGAATCTCGCGCAAATAAAGGTTAAGAGGCTTCCATAGGGGGCCTACGATCCCCCTCGAATCTCGATTCTAACCCACCAAAATCCTCGGGCCGCACTCGATATATTCGCGCGGAATTCGCTGCTCTTGCGGAAGCGTCGACAAACGGTAAAAAGCCCCAGCTCGACACTCAGACATTCATCCTTGCGCGAGAAAAGCTCTCGTCATATCTGCACGTGTGTATGTGTGCGCGAGCCCAACAAGTATATCCCTACAGCTCCTCGTGCGAGAAGAAAAAAAAAATCTAAGAAGTCTCTAGCCCGCGCTAAGTCGTCTCCTTACTTCGCGGCAGCAGCGGAACCAAGTCAAGCCAAAGTCGCACAAAGAAGCCGTTGTCCCGAGGCCGGGAGATTCGCTCGCTCTCGAAAGGAATGATCGCTCTCTCTCTCTCTCTCTCTCTCTCTTTGCTTGTGTGTGCCACTAGTCCCTTCGATGGAAGGCAATGTATATATACGTATGTATAGGGAGGTTGGATCGTCAGACCAAAGTCTCTCTTTCTCTCTGTGCGCACACAGCCTTTGTCCCCGGTGTAGTCGAGAGAAGTGGAACGAAGGACGATTCTCTGAATGGCAGAATGAGAGAGAGAGAGAGAGAGAGAGTCGCATTATCGCTCGCTACACACACATATATATGTATAGCTACAGCGCGTGCACGTATTACGTATAGGTGTGCTGTGCAGGAGGCGCGAGCTCTTCTCTCCCGCGCCGAGATCGATATTTTCGAGCGCACCGAGAGCTCCCGTGTCATTGTGTGTGCGTGTGTGTGCAGGCCATGTACGGCGGTCACATGTACAGTACACGCGAGCGATTTTCATTTGCATCGTGCGATTTCGGTGGTTTTTATTGCCGTGGCCGAGGCGCGATAGTGCCTCCCAGTTTTTATTGGCCCCCTTTTCATTTTCATCCGCGACAGACTCTCTTTTTCTTTCTCTTGTTAATCCCGCGGAGCCCAGCGGAATTTCCGCAGACAGTCTGATTATTCCAAGAGTCAGCTCTCTTATGCGCCGGGGCGTTTTTTTTTCAGGGGAACCGGCCCAGCGCTCTTTTTTATGTGTGTGGGAGTGTCGGTGCCATGCGTCTTGAGAGGTGGATGTTGTGAATTTTTATGAAGGAAGTTACTCCCGCCGCTGCTGTGCTTTTTTCCTTTTATGAAAGAACGTCCGAGAGTTATCTGCGCGAGTTGGCCTCTCTCTCTCTCTCCTCGTGGTAATTTATCTTTTTAATTGAGTTTCGCCTGTTTTATGCTGGACGCGACAAGAGGAGAGAGAGAGAGAGAGAGAGAGAGAGAGAGAAATTTTGAGGCGAGCTTATCAAAGAATGAGATTAGGGAGATCCTGGTATACGAAGGATGTGCAGGAGCAAACTTTTGTGTCGTGCACGAGCGCCCAGGTGGCAACTAACGCTGAAAACTTGATTAGTTTTGCCAAGGGACGAAAAATGCTCGGTGGCCTTTTTCCTGCACCTCCCACTGTATTTTCCATGAAAATTTATAAAAACAGCTTCTCCTGCGCTGATGTTGTTATGTTTCGCTTTCAAATTAAGTTTAATCAAAGTAATGCTATCTAATGGATCGTGCCAAATGTGAGGATCATCAAAAGGCGTACATAAACTTATTAAAACTATTACATGATTCTGCTAAATTCTAAATTTAAAAGCACGAATACGGAGAAAAGCACGCCAAGATATCGGGTCTGTTGGATACAAAATTAATTAAAAAAATTTATAGTTTTATTCTTTGCTATATCTTTTTCAAATATTCACTCCAGACTAAATTAGCAATTGTACAGCAAATATTTAATTTGAAGCTTAAACAATTGAGCCGCTTAACAATATCGTCACGATGACAACTACATTTTTTTCGCGTGAGTATAAATTTCTATAATTGGGTTAAAACGGGTGTTTTTGAAATTTTGTAATTGTTACCTACGTCTAATCAGTGTAGTTTATCTTGAAAATCTGCATTTAAAGAACTTGCTACATGTTATTTCGGAAAAAAAATCATTAAAAGAAAAGTGCAATAGTGTTATGAAACTACTTTAACTTATTCATTTTTATTCAAGTTGCAGCTCGGTTTAAATTTTTATTAAAGTGTACCATAATTTATGAGAAATATAACTGATTTATGATTTCCTGCTAACTGCCGCTCACGTCAAATCTTTAAACTATTTTTCATTTGGAATAAAGAATATTATTAAACCTTATATGACGAATATATATTCTACAGGTATAATTGAAATTTTCTTTTAGTGTATAAATGCAGTACAGCTAATTCGAAATATAAAGTTAAATATCGCTATTAGTATGATTAATAGCGTTACCTATGCCGTTTATCGTCTGTAGCTGATCCGATTTTTGTCACTCGTTTCTCGATACGATTCCCTAGGGATATTACTCTTTTGTGCGTAGGCAGATAAACGATGCGAGCCACTACGCACTGCTTGGCTTCAGCGTTTCTAACTGATTCGATCTTTATATATAATACCTATATACTTCCTGCGATCGGTTTCGGTTGGCGCGCGTGGACAAGGACTGTTTTTTGTCGTTGTCAAGTGCAGATGTCGGCCGACGATAAAATTCAAATGAAAGCTTGCACGCAAATTTTTCTTAAACACTAATTTGAATGATGAAGATCTCGTATCATGCAAACGCTCCGAAACTAAGCTTTAGTGTTGTACCTATAAGTACGGCGTAAATTATTATTATACTCTTTTCTAGATGTACGTTTAATGATAAATATATGCTAATTTTGAAAAGGAATAACTATGGCATTTTCATAGCGTTCTAGTGGTATAAAAATGTATAAAAGGTTTACTTTTTCTCTTTCCTTTTTCCTTTCTCTTTTTTGTAAAGGAAAAAGAAGTTTGTGAAACAATATTTATGATTCCACCGGTAATATGAGGCGAATGACTATATATATATTTGCTCTTGAACGTACCTAACGTACATTGGAAGTATAATCATCTCGTTTAATACCTTATTAAAACGAGGAATATTTTTTTAACCACTCAAAAAAGAGACAGTAATTATAATGCAAATGAATTTTCAAGGTGACCAAGGAATAATGCGCGTAATCCAAAATTTTTCTTGCACTTCTGCAAAAACGGAATAAACAGTGTTTTGCGAAAGAATTTCCGAGATAGATAGAGGAGAGAAGATATAGGTATAAGAGCATATTTTTCTTGCTTTAATCGCGAGCGAACGGCCGGAGGAATCCGTTTTATAAAACTGAAAATTAAAATGCGCAAAGAGACAAAAGGAGGGCAAAAGGTTGGCCGCGGGAAAAAAAAACATTGGCTCGCGAGAGTCTCGCTGCACAAAAGAAATAAAATTAAAATCTTTGGTTATTCAAAGTATGCCGCGAATTTGGGGCATATTTTAAATTGTTATATCACGAGGTAATAATAAAGTAGGCTAGGCTAGCTGCGCACATATATATATATTCTTCTAAGTACAATAGGCTACTGTGAATGTATTAGATTATAAAAATGGTTGGTGGATGGTCAATAAGTTGGCGCTCACGTATAGGTTCGTTCGAAAACGTGACAAGTAACTATCCAGTCGCGTGTAAAATTAACGATTCATCGCCGCGCAGACACATCAAAGCCCCTCCATACCGTGTAATACACACAGTAGAGCGAGCGAGCGAGACAAAGGGGCCACACAGTATAAATAAAATCACTTAAAGACAGTAAATAAAAGGGGCTAAAATTAAACAACGTTTACGTCAGACGCCTGGCCGACAGTCACGTAGTGGCAGTGCAGAGTCACGTAGAGACACGTAGACGTAGTCGTGCAGGTGTTGTGTCGACCAGCTGCAACACGTGCCGTATTCAGCCGTCGCTCGAGATCCTCACTGCGCGAAAGCTCGAACCATTTTTATTTATAACCGACCCGCGGACACGGAGCCTACGGCCTGCGATCTGTCGTGTGTCGCGAATCAGGCCGCCTGAGCTTATATCGCAGCCGCGAACTCCCAGAATCGTATCGCCCAAAGACCTGGAAGCTTTTCACTTCGAAAATTAGCCGCGAGCTTCTGACCCCTTGACGCGATGAAACTCGATATTTTCGCCCTGTTCCGTAAACAAAGATTATTTATTATACTATGATGAGAATTTGCGGGAAAATATTTAGGTATGTAGGTGAAAAAGTGGTGTAAAACCGTATGGGTATGCAACTGCAATGCACAGCCCGCGGACGTATGTGTATTTTTCACCAACACTTTCCGAACGCGTATCATCGGATGAGAAATCGTCCGAATCCCTTAGTCCGGACTCCGGAGTGTGTATAGCATATACACACGATATATGTCACGTTAGGATATTACATGTATATGGAAAAGGCGCGGGCGAACGGGAGGACAAAAGGCCGGGACGCAGATCTCGCGGGGCAGACTCAAAGCGAGAAAGGAAGAGCGATGCACTCGAGAGTCGCGTATATATATATAAGGGGGAAAAAAAGGGAACAGCAAGGTCTGAGTCGCGAGAAGTAGGTGTCGCGCAGTTGCCGCGCCAAAAGCGTTATATCGACGTGTCGCGCAAGCTGCAGCACCAGAAGCAGCAGCTCTTTGAAGGAGCCTCTAGGCATTGCACGAGATGCGCGACTAAAGGGGATAAGAAGAGCGAGGATATCGCATATACAGCGAGCGAGCGCGCGGAAAAATATTGATATTTTATGCGCGCCATACGCGCGAGCCGAGAATCTCGAAATACACCTTCTCTCTCGCTCTCTATCTCTCGACCAGCCCCGGTTCAACTATATATATACGCGCGCCTGACGTCAGGCTCTTGTGCCGCGCATTCAGTAATGGCCGCTCTCTACTTCCTCGGCAGCTCTTTTTATTTCTCATAGTCGCTGATGAGAATTTCTGGCCACGAATTCATCCATAGCCGCGTGTCTGCGAAACGATTCGGGAGGTTGTCGTTCGACGCTTGCGAGGCTGATAAAAATAATCGATTTGTGATGGAGTGGCGCCCCCGCGGTATAACAAAAACTGCCCGAGCTGCGGTAACTGAAATTCACGAGCGTGGCTCTGCGCTGGCTGGTTCGTCGGATGCTTTTTTCTCTCTTTCTCTCTCTCTCTTCCCACGATCGCTTTTATGACGCTGTTTAGCCGCTTTTATTGCGACGCCCTTTGTTGTCGGGGCGCGATTTTACGAGCTGCTCGTAATGCGCGGCTTGAAATTTTTTGCTTCGCACCGCTCGGCGCGCGGCGTTTAGAGGAGCAGCGAAAACAACAGCAACAACAAAAAAAATGGAGAAATCCGATAAGGGCGGCAATCGAGTCCATCGAGTTTACAATGTTGCCGATAATTTAATGCCTCGTGCATCGTTAAAGCCGCCACTTATGAGCTTCTCTGAGCTTTACAAACAACACCGCACATAGATAGAGAATGTTACGGACAAGTCTATTCAATTTTGAGCGATTTATTATTTAAAATGTCGCGCACGTCATTGGTTGCTATATGAAGTAAATGTAATCCGTCGCTGACGTTTTATTCGGGAGCGGCAAGCGAAATTAAAAGTATTTCGGGACAAGTATAGGGGCAAGTGATTAATCATCGTTTCACATCGCTCTTTATAAAGCGTATAAATATCGTTTGTAAGTTGATTCCGATGTCGGGAGTGGGACAATCTTAATCAGAGCTTGCACCGCGGCCGCGATAATATGCAAAAAATAAATCCTATATATATAGATACGATCCGATTAAGATCGAGCTATAAATATTCAATTAGCCAGCATAGAAATGGATTACTTAATCTCTCGGCTGGGAGCTGAGAATGACACAGAAATAAAGTCAGGTGGAAAAACGAAGTCGGGCATAATTTACTTAAATGATTTTATTCACCGATAAGCGCGGTCGGGAGCGGAATACATCAATCAATTACAAAAGTATACAGTCCACGCCTTTCTTAAATGAACTCGTTCGCTTTATATATATTGAGATCCGTTATCTAAAAGAAATGTTGACTTTGACCCTTTCATTGGCACAACAGAAAATGTGTTCCATGACAATGGGTTGTCAGTGCGAATGGAACGAACCGTTATGACTTGCATGTTGGACGGGCCGCTAAAAAGATTAGAATTGAATGTAATGTAATGAACTAAATTGAAGCTGACTCGGATTAAATGAAAGTTTTTTTTTTCGCCGCCGGAGCTTCAGAGATTTAATGGACAGCTGCAAAACCTTTCTATATGAATATAAAAAGTTGAATAACGTTAAAAATATAAAGTTAAATATAAAGGTAAATAATGTTGGTAAATTTTAAATTGTCGGATTGTTTTTTTGCGCTTTAGTCAAAATTGCTAATTTTAATCGAATACAGTAATTACGCGTCGCAGCTGCCAAGTGAATATTTTTCCACAACTGCACTCGTAACGTTGATTGCACTCTAGCTTCGTATGATGGGTTCCATTATTCAAAACGTCGCGATTGAGTATTGCAAGCTTCGTTCCCAGAAATGGAAAAAAGGCGCGCACAAAGTCCGCTTAAAAGGACGAATATCCTCATATATAAGTTAGGTGGAATCGAGAGAGGAGCACTCGACTAGAATATAATCCTGATGGGGGAAATGGCCGCAGATGCAAGGACTTAACGGCTGTAATTTCTCCGCGGCGTAATCAGCGAACACTTCCGAGAACAAACCGCACACCGAGCAGAGCCACACAGACAAAGACCGACACTCGGCATCCATGTTAACACGTATATATACACAGAGTCGAGACACACAGAGAGACACAGAGAGAGAGAGACGGAAGCGAGGAGGGCTAAAGTTATCCCAGTGTCGATACGGCTCGGCACAATGTACACACAGTTACAAGCAGCCACACACGTTCGGCACATCCCAATCGAATTTCGAGAGACCAGGACCAGGGCGAAATCATGCCAGTAGTTGGGCTGCGGGTTTGGTCAGACACCCCCCCCCCCCCCCCCCCCCCCCCCCCCACGCGATTCACCCTGCGCCTACTACATGTGCCCGGCCAACTTTCTCGACGTCCATATTAATTAAGCTAATTTAGAAGGGAGCGATTCGTTTCATTGGACAGCCACCGTAGATTTGTACGAGTTGCAAACCCTAAGTTTTCCTAAGAGTTACGGAAGAATCGAGTATAGCTTTGTTATTACTTGCGGTGTAGTCGCTATTCTATAATATTTCCCGCAGCGATTGTAACGAATAAAGTGGTGACAATTGCGTGCAGATGTCTTGCTACAATTTTACTGATTTATTTATTGAACTTTCAACAATTATTTGCGTCTTTTCACTACCTATTGACCTTCTTGATTTATCTTTTATTTTCTTTCTCTATATTAATCATTTGTTGAAATCTGCATTAGGTATGATAAAATATTTCTGACTGTATGAATAAATCAGTAAATTGTTGGCAGATGCTTGAAAAGGATTTCATATTTTATAAGTCTATTTTACTAATTAGTGGCATCGTATAATAATGTATGTGCGAATGTGAATGCTGTTTGATTTATTCGGAAAACAATAATTTATGATAATTCGCATTATTATTATTTTTTTTTGTTTAAATAAACCAACGCCGCGTCAAGGAATATCCCAATTATTTCATCGTCAAGCAACGATCTCTGCGCATAACCGTTGAAGAAGTTAACAGCTGGAATAACCATAATAAGGATTATTAATACAAATCATTGAAAGGTCTAAGTAGGTAATTGGGTAAACAATAACGATTATTGGCCGGGGGACTAAGAGCTTGAGTATATTGACTGAAACTGCTCTCCGAGTGAGCGAACAATTTGGCTAATTTCAACGCAATTCGTCCACTTGTATAATAGTTAATTTCCTATCAAGGTGTTGACCCAGAATTTCGGCGATACTGGTTTGGTAATGTCAGACCGATGTTATCGTGCCATTTGCCTTCTGCTGCACTGGCCAGGCTTGTAAATGCCTGTCAGAGAACATATTAGCCCCTTCGTATTCAACGCTCGGTAGTAAACCGCCGTAGCATCTACTTGGGCCCGGGTGACGTATGACAGTTTGCACCGGCTATTTCTTAAAATAAGCTTTTTGATGGTACTCTAGACTAATGCAAATTGCTTTTCCTTAGCAATTATCTGCACATTGTTAAGCTCTACGATATTCCAAATTTCACTTTAATCTGTTGGTTGATACATATTTACATTTCATATTATGTAAATATTCGAAATAGGTAGCCGAAATACTTTTTAGCAAAACATATTTCAAAATCGAAAGTTCCAACCAATTGCACGAATTCTCCCAATGAATTCTCCCGATTATCCGAATTCACACGGTAATAATCCGCGCTTCTAATTACGACACTAATTCCAATTGTCTAGAGTGCCAAATATTAATAAGCTGGATTCCTTACATCCCAGCTCGAGACATAAAGTTAACACGCTGAAAGCGAAATGGTCGAATTCCCCAGTTACAATTATATCAATTTACAGTCTGGTTTACAGATATTTCTTCCGTAAACACATCCCAAACTCGACTAAATACTCATTCGCGAACAGTTCGCAAGCCAAGAAATTTCATCGTTCAATACTCGGCATGATACTGAAACAGCTTCAAACTCATTCCCACCTAATATAATTGGACACTTTCTAGCCTCGAAGCTGCTGAAACTACAGGCGAGAGTTAAAAAGACGAAGGTTACATTTACTACATTTCCGAGACTCCAGAGAGAAGACTATAGAGAAATCGTAGAGTCAACTCGTTGGGTATATATCTAAAATAATCGGTCACATATCTGCGAGCACACATCCGTCATCTTGGCTTGGGGTAGTTCAGGGAAGCCGCATACCGCAATCCAGCCCCTCTCGGCCCAATATTCACTGCACATAACCACATGTAACATAGGCCAACTGCTGCACACACGTCTCCGCAGTCTCATCCTTCCGCTTCCCTCCTTCTCCGGCTCCCCCTATTCCTATAGCCAAGCCACCCACGTACACTTGACTCGGACGCACCAGCACAGATGTATAGAAAGTATAGATGGCAGGCCGGTTGTGTGGGAGGATATCGAGGCGAACCTACTGAACTAACTGCAGGTGCAAGTGTCTGCCGGTGCTGTTGGACTGGACCGCCTGCACGTATACACAATAGCTCGTTTCATCGATCCCATCCTCTCTCTCTCTCTCTCTCTCTCTGTATGTATATATATAGACTGGTGCGTGTGGCTGCAGGGAATATTCCACGTCGAGGTTGGCAGGTCGAAAATTTAAAATACAGCTGGAACTCGAGCAAGTGGATATGGAATTGGTTGCTCGATCCGAGCGGATATACCGTGAATTATTATCTCGATGCCTCGGAGCTGCACCCGCGCCGCCCTACCCCTGGAACACCTGGGATCAACCGGAGCAACTCGACTGTTTTTTTTTTTTTTTAATTTCAACGTCTTATCGGGATTATATTTTGTATATTATTGCCGCTCCCGCACTTTACTGCCCTGTCTAAAATTGCTTCTAACAAACAACTGTCTGACGAATAAAACTGATGAGATAAAGATATAATCCAATATTGAATAATAGCTGGGTACGAGTACGTATATCAGCGCCTTTTAATTTCTGTCCTCTTTTGATTGATTAATGTAGAAGACCAAAAAATCGAATGTACTATATTATATAATGCAATATTGTTTTTCCCTTTACTTTGGCAATATTTACAAAAGATTGTAAAGGTTAAGCTTTTATCGTTATATGAGAAAGTATATACTAAAGGTACAGAAATACGTACCCACATACCCCTACATCGCGGGCTACTAGTTTTGTTTGGCTCTGCAACTGCAGGCGCAGATCCGACGCGACTATTGTAAAAATTATTAATGCCTGTATGATTTACCGGTGGCCGCGCGAAATTTGATGGGATTTTCGACCTGCCTCGCTCCGCGTGGTACATTGCTTCGTTTCGATGCATTTTCGTATTTGGATTAAATGGCTGGGGCTTGCAGCGCCGCGCCGGTACGCGAGCTGATCCCTTTGTTAATGTACGCGTTGAGATGAGCCTCGATGGATTTTTCTTCTGTACAAATCGAAACACCGTGATGCGAATGAATGGTATTTCGTCAAGACTATAATAAAAACAAGGCTATTTTAATAATAAATCTCGAAAAATTAATAGCCTTAAAACTTGATGAAAAAAATATATATATAAACGAATTGAGATGCTGGAATTTTGTGCATCATAGTTCGCACCTGTTGACAAAGTTATGGGAATGGCAGTGTGGCCTTTGTTGCCCGAAGCATCGGAGATATCGATGCAGCATTTGGGTGATTTTTCTTCCAATATACTGCCGGCCCATACATCCGCAACACCGATATCCAATATATTAGCCAAATGTTTCCCACGTGCGATACAATTTTTCACCGGCTTTTCATTGATTGCGAGCCTTGCTCTTACACCCGTTATGGGATTGAGATTGTGCGCGGTTTAATGTTGATTTCATCAATAAAAGATTTTTTATATTTTTTTCCACACGGAAGTACACACATCGCGCATATCTTTAGGCATATATTTTCATAGATGTATATATTCTCTCTACATTCGTTCGCAGCGCATCCCTCGTAACTTTTTGCCCAAGCTTAAAAGAGTTGTAAAATTTCGGGTTTTTACGCCGCCGGGGAGAATAAAACAAGGTCGAGTTTCCGATCCAATATAGCCACGGTGAGAGTCACACCGAGACGTAACTTACAAATTGGTAAGCGTCACGCAATTAATGCAAACGATGAAATATCCTTTCTCCTACCGAGAATATATTCGAAAAATACCGTGGAACCGTCTAACCTCCCATACCCATCCTGCTCAGAAATGCTTTTTGCGAAAAATCAGAATTTCGACCCTTAAGTCAATGCTGTTTTGAGTAATCTTGCATGCATTTTCGTTCATTGAAACTTTTATCAAATTTTCAAATTTTCAAATAACTTGTTCAAGCTATTTTTCTGGATTTTCCTTATTATTGCAGTGAAAAAAGTGATGACTTGCTTGTGAAGATTTGATATTTTCGGGTATTTTATGCTCAATAACCTCGAACTGGAAATCTTTAGCTCAAAAATATATCAAATATTTTCAAACAATCGTAAAGTAGCATGTCCTTATATGTTACCAGTAAAAGTGCGAAAGGAAGGAAATAAAATGTTGACCCCTTCACTGGGACGGAAACATTTCAAACAAATCCGAGCTGTCTGAAAATCTTTTACAACTTTAATAAATGAATATAAGCTTTCCCCTTATAAGCACTGCATTTATTACTATAATCTCGTGGGCATCTTGGTTTTCGATGAAGTCCGAACGATGAAAAATAATTGGTTGAATGCTGAGATTTAACAAAGTAATAAATAAGTACGGTGATGAAGATAGGCTATAGGTGTATACTTAGTTGAGGAACAGCCGGTTAGCGATGAAAGAATCGAAAGTCGAACCAGCTCGCAATATGAATAACCAACATCCATTAGCGCGGCACAAACTTCACTATTCGCTCCGCGGCTAAAAAGTCTTAAGCTCGACTCATCATCGTCGGCGGCGCTATTCTGCCCCTCTCCACCATCTCAGCAGAAAAATCTCTTCGAAACGCGAAAACAATACACGAGACACAGGCCGTGTGCCAAAATGAAAATCACGCTTACACAGACTCGAAGGAAAGAACTCCACATACACGTTAGGCCAGCGGTATATAGAAGCCACCTCATAAGAGAGTCAAATAATAAAAACCGAATAAAGGGAGAGGGATGGAGGGATGGCGAGGTCCTTTAGGTGTGGCGATAGCGGAGTAACAAGCGTTAGCGATTCCCATCCTGGCGCTACTTATGATGTGCGGAAGGACGCAGCTCGGCTCTACGTGACTCGAGCCGCTCACGTATACCCTGGCACGTCTCTCTAAGAGAGAGCGAGAGATAGAGAGTGTGTATGTAAATCACGGTATTATCAAGACTGGCACGTAGCCAGTAACCGCTCTGCAATCATGGCAAAAATTCGCAGTTTGGCCCGGGCTTTCTTCTCCCTCGCACACACACACACGGGAGTAGAGTAGCACTGGCCTTATCCGTTAAGGTTCTGGACGTTAGGACGTCGTCGAGCGACTGATACGTTATCGCGGACACTCGACTCCCGGCTCGCTACATGCGCGCACGCACTGCTGATGCGCAAGATTTAAAAATTAACCTCAGCTCGAGCAGCTCTGTATATACGCATTCATGGAGTGGAGCGCAGCCATTGTTTGACTCTCTCTCTCTTTCTCTCTCTATCTGTGCGAGTGCATCGCGTGTATTTTTCATGCCGCGGGCCACACGGCTCCCGGCGAAATGCACATCAGTCGTGGAGCAGTGCGCCAACCGAGGATTCGGCGCGGGTTTTCCCTCTCCGTGTGTGGGTGTAAGAGCTGACGCGCTGGCGCGGAGTTATACATTCGTAAAGGGCCGCGAGGCACAGTGGATGAGAGTGGAACGGCATTCGTTGCCGGTGCACTTTGCTCTTATAGCGCTTGCAGTACGTGTGTATGCGTGTGTAGGCGCAGCGTGAAGAATAACCCGGCGAGCGATAAAGTAAATTGAATTGCCGAGTAGGCCGCCGACGTGGACGTTTGCCTTGCAATCCGGTATACCCATGTCTCTCTGCACCTACAAATAACTGTATTGTCTTGGGTATCTTCCCTTTTCCCGCAGCGATTCTTTCCTGCACCAACGTGCGCCGTTATATATTTTTCTTGCGCGCGATTTAAAAATTGGATTCCCGCGGCTGTTTTTTTTTTCCGGAGGTTTTTTAAATTTCAAATCTTTGCTGCTTCAGCTTTTATATCGAGACGATCGCAATCCAAGTTTTCCAAGCCTTAATGTCCTTATAAGCCCGGCCGCTTTCGAAAACAAGTTTTCTCCAAATTTTAACTGCTTCCGTACTTTGGCTGCTGCTCCCTGCAATTTCGCAGCTTGTAACTTTATTACCCGCTGAGCGAGCGAGCGTAAATATTCATTAAGTAACGAGCATTATAGCCTCTGAAAGCCTTTCAAAATTCATTGCTATATGTAGGTGAAAAATTAGAGCCGTTCTAAGTTATCGAAAACTTTCTCAGTGGAATTTGTAAAATATGTAAAGGACAATCCAAGATTTGTTTCTTATTACACTGCAGTGATAAATTATTTCGATATTGTGGAAAAACAAATGATAATCCCTTATTATTTTGCAATTTGTATGAAAAACAATGTTGGAAAATTAGAAGATCGAATAGTCTTGAACGTGTTGAATTTTAATTTTCAATGATAGGATGTGTGCAAGATTTTGCCAGTGTACCTGGCTTAAGATGCAACTTAACCATCAGCTGTTCCTCCCAACGACCAAAGACATTTATAGAAGACTGCAGCAGCCGAGAATTTATCACTCATTAAAAAAGTCCATCCCAAACAATTTTCATAAGGGCCTTGAGTGCATCCCGAGCTGTGCACATATAAGCCTCTCATCGATCGTCTCTCGCTCGGGAGAAACCCGGAATAAAAGGTCTATCCCCCTTCCGCAGTCTACACACACACACACACACACAC